>JAVIWB010001954.1:0-270289 GCA_031893035.1 Dermolepida albohirtum | reverse complement strand
AAATTTCGATTATGATTCAATAAAGAAATAACAATTAAAAGACTAAAAACTGTGTTTTCCATTTAATTCAAATCTTGCGTTAATTTTGGGACAGGCTTTATAAATATTCCTTCAGAAGTGAAGAGTCTTGTTTTTTAAATAGACAGGTTATAGCATGTATAATAAATGTAGATTTGTTAGTTTTGTTGTGAAGATATATATATATATATATATATATATATATATATATATATATATACATATTTTTGTTTCGCCAATATATTCACTGCCGCGCAAGCAAGGAATCCTGCACACATCAGGTAGGTGAAACTAGCGAAAGATGATCTTTTAGTGAATATGGTTCTGCAAGTTTTGAATGGGGTTTAAAGATGATTTTAATGTTGTTTTTAAGAAAAATTCTATTGATGCGTTCAGTGATGCCTTGTATATAGAATGGACGGTCTTTAGAGAAAGGAGATGATATAGTATTGAATTGTGGGACTCTAGAATTAAGACGTCGCTTTATGATTTGTTGAATATCATGCTTGAAGAATTTGTTTATGATTATTGGTTGAATGACTTAATTCCTTGGGGGAGAGAATACTGGTCAGATATACTGAAAACTTTTTGAACTAAGGGGTTGATGATGTCCTGTATTTAGGCGGGATGATGGTGGAAAAGAGCTTTTAGATACCGGTCAAGGTGTGTGGGTTTGTGGTAAGCTGAATGTTCTAGAGAACCATTCAGACGAAGACTCGCCAAGACATCTAGGATGGATCATTTCGTTCCTATACGTGGTTTCAAAGTTATTCGAAAAATTAGTACTAAAAAAATTAAAATCCGTCGCTAAATATCAAAATTTGACCCTATTCTATGGACTTAGTTTTTTTTACTATTGTCTAGGTACATAAGATAATGATTATATTCGAAAAATTATTAAAAAGGAAAAAGTCGTCACTATATATTGCTTTTGATAAAGTTTAACAAATAGTCAGCAAATATCAGCAAAATACTCTCAAATGCCTGAATCTATATATTTTAAATAGATATTTTAGTATTAATCAAGAGAAAACTCTCTTGTCCCTGAGAGCAATGAAAGTAAGCTTATTACAAGATTACAAGTATACTGAGTATGAACCAACGTCTCTTCTATATAAGTGGTATTTCTGAATCAGAACAAAATATTGCACATAATACTGAAATTTTGGGTGTAAGTAGAGGTTACGAACCAAAATTACAATGAAAGTGATATGCAAGTCTTACAACTTTTTCTAAAGTAATTATAATCATCCTATAGGCTCTACAATGTTTCCGCATTCTTCCTTAGGAATTTAGGAACGCGCGTTGCCAATATAACATAGCAGAATACATCAATAGTTACGAACAAAGACTCCATAATCATGAGTGTTGAGGCTCTGCATTTCCTAAGCAATTCGAGGAACAAGGACTAAGTCCATTGAATGAATTGATGGTGTTAGTGGAAAGGGTTGAGTATACTGAAGTCTGTATGTACACGATAGTCGACTAACTTTATAGTTCTTAGTAGTATGTTACTGGAATATTATGCCGGTGTTTTGGGATTCCCTTTTTGCTTAAGTGAATACTGATAGCATAAGGTCTTAAGTTATATTATAAATTTGAGCGTAATAATTCATGACTTGCTAATGCCTCGTGTAATTGGCGTAAGACTGTTGGTGGATGTGATTAGATTATATTATTTGAAGCAGTCCTAAAGCTTATTCCACTGAAACCTTTCCAGATCCATTGTGTTCCTCATGTACCTCCGGAACCTCTTCGTTTATTTGGATATACGTGGGCAAGGTGAAAAGTTCTCGGCCTGACAATGAAAGACTGCGATTTAAATTTTAAAAATGATTCAACTCACTTGGTTCAGCGTTTTTCTAACATCAATATTCCTTCCCGGAAGTGAGAGTCTGGAAGGCTGTCAAAATATTCTTCTACGGTCCTTTCAACCTCTTCGTTGGATGTGAATCGCTTTCCAGAAACAAATTTTTTCAAATTTGGGAATAGATGGAAGTCTGAGGGTGCCAAATCAGAAGAATAGGGAGGATAGCCAAGCAAATCATACCCCGAATCCCGCAATTTTCCTATCGCCAACGCACTCTTGTGTGCGGGTGCGTTGTCCTGATGAAAAATAACTTTTTCTTGTTCAAACCAGGCCTTTTCTCGCGAATTTTGGCATCCAACTGGTCAAGAAGGTTAGAGTAATATGCGCCTGTACTTGTTGTGCCTTTTTTAAGGTAATCAATTAACAAAATTCCTTTTGCATCCCAAAACACGCTAGCCATGACTTTTCCGGCAGATGCGATCGACTTCTCTTTCTTTGGCGCTGAACCACCGGCTTCCGCCCACTGCCTCGACTGCTGTTTCGTTTTTGGCGTGTAGTGGTGGACCCATGTCTCAGCCATGGTGACAAATCGCCGCACGAAATCTGTCGGATTCTTGTTAAATCTGTCCAAAGAATGCTCCGAAAATCGTTTGCGCATTTGCTTCTGATCGACATTCAGCAAATGCGGCACCCATCTTGCGCAGAGCTTTTTCATCTCTAATTCTTTGTGCAAAATGTTTCGCACCCTTTCTTCTGATATCCCAACAGCCTCAGCTATCTCACTCACTTTCACCCGCCTATCGTCCAACACAATATCATGTACTTTTTCGATGATTTCTGGTGTGGTTGCGGTTTTTGGCCGTCTTTCACGTGGGTCACCTTCGAGGGACGTACGACCACGTTTAAATTCAGCTGCCCATTTTTTAATGGTTGACATCGAAGGAGCAGAGTGCCCGGACACTTTTGTCAACTTCGGATGAATTTCCATAGGGGTTAAACCATTTAAAACAAAGAATTTTATAACAGCACGATATTCAAGTTTATCCATTTAAAAAAATAACACGCACGACGTCTACTAGAAAAACTCTTGCAAACAAACTACTTGAGAGAACAAGTTGAAAGTTTTCATATGAACTAAAGACACATGCAGCCACGCATTAAACATAAATTTCTGTTAATTGTAACGCTATCTCTGTGTCAGGCCGAGAACTTTTCACCTTACCCACGTATCTGTTGAAGTTGGCCTTGATTATGGTCTTTTTATTCTCTATGTAATTTTGACTTTAATTTACCAATTTTTGAGCTTTCATTTAGAAATTTCAAATCTTTTAACTATTCGAATCTAATTATCGAACACTGAATCCATTTTCTTTACGGTTTCTACATTTATATCTGTAGATGATATTGGTTCATCCGACTATCTAATTTTTTGTCATGCTAGCTTCTTGCCACTATCTGAGGACCTCCGATGCATGAAGAATATGCTTCCACATTTCCCCTGCACTAGATCGTCATCTACAGAACAGTTTAAAAACTAATAATTTAAGAACTAACTTATATATTAGCGAACAGACCATTAGTTTCAAGTCAATAGCTAGTATAACTACCCATTGGTATCTCCTCAGATTCTCAAAATTATATCTAAAAATTTATTCTGAATAATATTCTGTTTCATAATAAAATATTCGATTACCTCGAAAACTACTAAATTGCCGAAAAAGTAGTAATATCGAACTACCATTTCGAATATATATGTAATTTTCGCATTGTTCTAATTTCGTCCCATTCCAATACTAACTAAAGATTAAATCCATTACTTTATCAACGGAACGACTTTTCCCCTTCTACATTCGAACGCAATAATAAACTCCTGCAATAAAAGCACAATAAAACTTAATTTGATACGAAATTAAAACAAGAGAGCAAAACACAAAAGACACCTCGTTATCGTCGGCTTATGGAGTCAATTCGACAAAAACAAGAACAGCAACAGCAACAACAACAACAACAACAATCAAAATAATAATCGTAACGGTAAAGGAAGGGGATGAACCAGCGATATGAACGCGCCAGGAGGATGTATCTGTTAGCATTTAAAATTACATTAGTCGATTAAAGAAGACACAAAGCACGAAAGCGAATAAATAGAGACAAGTCACAGCGGAAAAGAAATGGTAATTTGTCGTTTAACTGTTTTATCAATATATATACAGTTAATAAAAGAATGAATAAATTGATTTTAATTTTTAGTGTTTGTATACTTCAATTTATTTTAAGCTGACTATTATAATAGAATTTGTGTTGGGTAGTTGGTAATTTTGATGGAGCCTGTGGTTGATTAATTTAATCACCGAAGGTTGGTATATACGATAACCCCTTTCCGCATTAATTTTTGTATTCTGTATACGTATTTCGACAACTAAGTTGTTATCGTCAGCAGATAATTAAACACTATCGCACCTGGAAAACTACGGCAAAATACCCGTACGAAACGAATTCCACACACGATCTGTACCGTTGAAAGCCAAAACGCACACTTAGTTGTCGAAATACGTACATATACAGAATACGAAAATTAATGTGGAAAGGGGTTATATATCAACCTTTAGTGATTAAATTTGTGTTGTGCGTTTGCATTGAACTAATTAATTTTTCTTTTATTATATAATTAGTGTCTTATTTATTTACATTACTCTTTCTCTTAGATTGATTCGTGCTCTGCCCTGATAATCTATAGTCAGAAACAAGCTTATAAAAAGCAACGTATCCTCTGACTATAATATTTAATAAATCCATTTGATAGTAATTCTCAAATAAACTTTATATCTGTTTATTGGTAATTTTAAGAGGCTGGTCCCAGAAGTACCCGACCCAACGGAAAAAACACAAAAATTTTGGAAAGGAATATATTTATTTTTCAACATAATCTCCTTTCAGCTCTATACACTTTTCTCGGCGATGTTCAATAAGTTCGATACCCTTTCTCTAATAACTGTCTTGCTCTTCAGAATAAACATTAACTGCCGACATCACTTCTGAATCGTTGGAAAATCTTTGACTATTGAGCCATTTTGGGAACAGAAAATAACCTGAGGGAGCTAAATCTGGCGAAAAAGGTGCATGAGGTAGGTAAACTTTAATTCATTAATTTTGGCCATTGCAATAGCGGATTTATGAGCTAGTTGTCTTGATGAAACAACACTTTCTTCTTACACAAATGCTTGATTGCTTCGCTCAAACGTTGCAATAAGTTCGCATAATCCTCGCTGTTCATAGTTTTTCCTTTTTCAAGATAGTCAATGAAAATTATTCCACGCGCATCCAAAAAAAAGGATACCATGACCTAGCCTGCAGATGAAACGGTCTTCGCCTTCTTTGGAACCGGTTCTCTCTTTTGAGTCCATTGTTTTGATTGTCCTTTTGTCTAGGGTGTGAGCGAACGGGACACCCATCTTGCACACAGCTTTCTCATATCCAAATATTCATATAATATGCGATGTACCGCACTTTTTGAAATGCCTACTATGTCTGCTAGCTCGCGCACTTACAGTCAACGATCATCCAGTACCGCTTTGTGGATTTTCTTCACCATTTCTGGAGTCGTCACCTCATTTGGTCGACCACTGCGATGCTCGTCTTGGCAGCTTATACAGCCTCGTTTAAACTCTGCTAGCCAATATTTCACTGTTGTAAACGAAAGAGCAGACTCGCCCAGAGTAGGATCCAGTTCAACTTTTATATCGGTTGAAAACGTTCACTATTAATGACTGCAAACAAATACTAAACAACGTGGCGTCTTCAAACTTGAAACTTATGCTTTATAAATTGTGTACTTTCTAGTACAGTGATATTTTTCAAACAATTACCGCCGTCTTTAGGTCAGGTCGGGTACTTATGGTACCGGACTTCTTTTAATATTCTTCTTTCATTTCGACTTAAAGCTTGAACATAAAACGACACATACGAGGGAGCGTTTTTATATTCGCGGAATGGAGGACAAGGGGTGGAAATAAAAAAACCAAATTATTTTTCTTTTTCAATATATTCACCTGCAAGACGGATACATTTGTCACATCTTTCAATTAATTTATTTATACCCTCACAAAAAAATGATTTCTCTTTATCTGCAAAATACGCCGAAACTGCCTCCTTGACTTCATCATCGGCAGAAAATTTTTTAGCCCGCAGCTCTTTTTTCAGTTTCGGAAACAGGTAATAATCACTCGGGGCCAGGTCTGGGCTGTAGGGTGGGTGATTCACAATTTCGAAGCCCACCTTATGCAGGGCAGCTAACGCAGCGCGGCTCTTGTGGACGGGCGCGTTGTCGTGCAAAAGCAGAACACCTTTTGTCAATTTTCCCCGTCTTTTCTCTTTAATGGCTTCTTTTAGTCGCTCTAATATTGAAGCGTAATATTCTCCGGTTATAGAAACACGTTTATCTTTATAATCAATCAACAATATTCCTTCCGAGTCCCAAAATACCGTTGCCATGAGTTTCCCAGCTGATTGTGACACTTTAAATTTCTTGGGAGGTGCTGTGCCCTTTTTATGCCACTGCATGGAGTCTTGTTTGGACTCAGGTTCATAATGATGAACCCAAGTTTCGTCTCCAGTAACAATTCCACTCAATACACCATCCTTGTCTTCATTACAGAGGTCCAAAAATGCACGCGAACACTCTACGCGCTGTTGTTTTTGCGGCGGCGTGAGCATTCTCGGCACCCATCTTGCGCTGACCTTAGACATGCCGAGATGATCGTGTAGGATTTTAAAAATTGTTGTATTGGATACTCCAACCATTTCTGCGAGTTGTTAGTCGAGCATCTTCGAGTACAATTTATTCAACTTTTTGGATAAGTGCTGTCGTGGTCACCTCAATGCTCCTGCCCGGCCTCGGGTCGTCTTCAAGAGATTCCCTTCCTTGTTTAAATAAACTATGCCACTTGTACACCATGGTTTTTCCTGGAAAAGAGTCGCCGTAAACCAATGACATCTCATTCATTATGGTCGCGACTGATTTTCTTTGCCTGGTAAGGAACTTTATAACGGCACGATATTCGATTTTTTCCATATTTCACTTTTCACTCCTGATTATGTTACTTGGTTGACGATAGCTCAAAGACTAACTATCTAATAACAATGAAACTTCGTATTTATACTAATCATGAGTCGCTGCATAGGCCACGCCCCCAATGCGCCTACTCACCCCTCTACAACCCGCTCATTCCGCGAATATAAAAACGCTCCCTCGTAAGTTTATATTCTTCGTTTGAATTCTCACTCTATTTAAATATCTCCCTTGAAAATATATTTTTTGTCTTACTCTAAATTAAAGAAACCGTGTAATATAATTATAATAATAGAGAATAAATACATATTTGGCATTCCAACACAAAATGTTCCATTTAGAAATGCAAATACTTAGATACATTCGATACGTTATTTTATTTTTAAGTGAACTACCCTATATTCATATACTTATATTATCCCGACTTTTTTTCGCTTTTATGCGAGCCAATATGATAACAGGAAACGATGAAATAATGACGCACGAATGAGAATTCGATATCCGAAACTTTGTCCGACATCAAATGATCGTCTTTTATAAGATTTTTTCTCGCTCTTATTGGATCTTGTGGTACATTTTTTTCACATCAACTTTATGAATGTTTGCCAAATTTCTGCATGAGAAATTCCTGTTTGTTGAATCCAACAGAACCTCTAACAAATAGTTTCATCTATCATCAACGAAGGGTTTTCATCTACTTTTCCTTTATACTATACGTCAATAAAAAAAATGTATTATTCTTTATTTTCATAGTCTATCAACTGCTTATGAATTATTATAACCAAAACGTAATAAACGATATGTAAACCGTTTCACGTATCTCTTCTTTTGTGTTTTAATTTAAATTTTAATATATGAGAAACAGAAAATATGCTATAATTTATAAAATTAGTGTACATTTTGATTCTCAACGGTGCGGATCGCGTATGGAGTTTGTATTCGTACAGGTATTTTTCGCCGTGGTTTACCAGGTGCGACACTTTGCAATTATCTGCTGATGATGACAACTTAGTTGTGGAAATGCGTATACAGAATTACAAAAATTAATGTGGTAAGGGGTTATATATCAACCTTAGTGATTAAGTAAACCATTTACGTTCCAAAAATATGCCCTTAATTCGTTCATAAATAAGGCTTATTTACATAGGGCCAGCATGAAGTTAAACTTACATATTAACAAGTAGAGATAATCAGTTTTGTTGATAAGGGTTCGGCTAATGTTCGATGGCATTTTCTTATTTATAGCTATATCACGCAATTGTGTATTAGTTAATTCGAGTCTTGAATACGAGGTATGGCAATTAAATAAAGAAACCACGCTCCTTCCATAGTGCAGCCGCATTGGGCGACACTGTAATTGGAATGTCATTGACTTTGATACTTTCCAAGCAACGACCTGTAATTTCGTCTCTCTCTTTTCTTTAGTCTACTTTCGAGCTTTAATTGTAGAGGACACTGTTACTTAATAGCGTCACGATAATGATTAAAAATTGAGCAGCGAATTAACCTGAACTTCCTTGCTAAATTAAAAAAAAAACACCAACAAAATGATTTCGAATGTTAAAGAAGGTGTTTGGTGATAATGTTATATCACATGCGCGAGTTTTTGAATGGCACGAACGATTTTCTTAAGGTCAGAAAGAGATCGAAGATGATGAACGTCCTGATCGATCCTTGACTGCAAGAACTGAGGGAAATGTTCAGAAAATTAATGAAATTGGACGAAACGACTGACGTTTGAGCAATCAGATGATTGCCGATGTGGTAAACAATAACAAAGAAACAATACGACACATTTTGTATGATGAATTAGATATGGCGAAAGTGTGTGCAAAAATGATACCAAAAAACCCCTCTCAGGAATAAAATGATAATTGAATGCACATTACCTTAACATCATGGAACGACTCACGGAAGAATCAGACTTGTTTACAAATGTCATCGCATATGATGAAACTTGGATTGTCCAGAATGACCCGAAAACAAAGCGGCAATCGATGCACTGGAAAGCCGTCGGATCGCCAAGACAGAAAAAAGCACGAATGAGCAAGACGAAATTGAAAGCAATGCTGATCGTTTTCTTCGATACCAAGGGTGTTATCATAACTGACTGGGTACCTTTGGATCAAACCGTTAATCGGAAGTACTACAAAGAGTAAGGAGCAAAAAACCGGATTTGTGACAGAATGACTTGTGGATTCTGCACCAGGAGAACCCACTAGCTGACAATGTCCTATCTGAGAAGTATGTTTTAGTTGACAAACGTATTGCTGTGCTTTATCATCCTTCGTATTCGCCAGAGCTCGCACCATGTGAATTTTATCTGTTCTCAAAAGTGAAAAGTGCATTAAAAGGCAACCATTTTCAGTCTGTTGAACTTGTAAAAGCAAAAACATCAGAGTTGTTGAAGAGGCTGACAACTGATGAACTATAGTATTGTTTTGAACAATGGAAGACGCAAGTATGTTGAACCTCATCTAATTACGTACATTATTTATTTTATTTATAACTAAATCTATCTGGCCTGCCCGACCCAGAGGTTTGTTCAACATCATTTATTGGAAAGGATCCACTCTCTTTTCCAAAGATTTTTATTCTGAAACAAAAACATCCTAGGTATTTAACATAATAAAGAGACGTCAACAAATAAGTACATGACAATGTTGAAAAATAAATTGTCTTTTAAAAACTGAGTTTGTGATTATTTAAAAAAGGTAAATAAAACCCATTTCCACAACAATATTCGCATTTTGTATACGTATTTCGACAATTACGCTGTTATAATCAGCAGATAATTAAAGTGTCGCACCTGGATCCGTGGTAAAACCTGACAGAAACAAGTTCGTACCAAACTTTAACCGTCAAAAACCAAACGCACTGTGATTAATACGATTTTCAACGGAAGCTCATCGGGTCGAAATTTTGATAATGATATGTTAAAGTAATATGTGTAGATGTGAGATAAGACTATAGACCAAAATAAACAGTAAGTAGAATCTATCAGTTTGAATATTAAGTTTTTTACTAAATTATTACATAATAAATAGAAGATCTATTTAGTTATAGTATTTTGAAAGTATCTATTTTATAACATTAGAATTTTTCAAACTTGGGGTAAATTAACTACCATTTCTATTGTTATACCAATTAAAGAGTAATATCCTGGCGATATATGACACTGTTGTAAGTCGAGAACAATACAGAGTTCATAGCTGAAAGAATAGCTAAAGTATATTTATACTAGTTTCGTAGGCAATTGTGTCGCATGCTACATCTTCGTTTAATACATTAGTTACAGCCACAATATGTCGGGAAATAAATCCTCTTTCTAATATAATGAAAGTTGTATCGCCTCCATGATCTATCCAAGTAAATGACCGCTGGAACCTGCCTAATTCGTATTTGTTTCTCGAATTGATAAGTCTTCAAACGACGGTCGTCTGGAATAGGTGATATCAATCGTCGGTCATTCATCAAGATAGACGAATTCTTTTTTATATTAAAAATGCATTATTATATGCCAGAAGGAAAATCATTTATGATTAATTTTTACGGTAGGCATTCAGCGGAAAGAACTAGGGATTTATTCATTGCAAATCATCCAAGAAAACCTATTCCTAGATTCGCAGTATGATTCGATGGCTAGAAACATTTACTTTAGTTCAGAGCAAAAATTAAAATGGCCCTGTTCAAAATGTGATTTAGAAATACAAATTTGTGCTCTAGCAGAAAATCCTGCTGTATTATCTCGACAAATTGCTCGTGAATTTGGTATCAATACCACAACATTTCAAAAGATTTAAAAAATGAATACTGGTCTCATAAAATATCAACAGCGCAATAATTTTCGGTATTTGTCACATAAAAATCTACATTCAAACATACCTACCCGAACACAGTTTCCACAGTAGGTTAATATGTGGGCTGGTAATCTTCAAAAAAAATTATAGGATTTTTCATCAACGTGAATTTAAATGGATTTAAACAGATTTACTAAGAGATAACGTTATCTCTGTTATGTGAGAACAATTGAATATTAATGAAATGTGGTTTCAGCGAGATGGTTGTTGTGCACACAATATCTGTCATATTAGCAATTTTTTAAATGCTATTTTTTATAGGCATTTTAGATGCTATTAAATGATCAACGCGATCTCCTAATCTAACTCCAAATGATTACTTTTATTATCTAATACCATACATGGTTACAGGAATCAACGTTCCTCTAGTCGAGTGTAATTACGCGCAAGAATTATTGAAGTTAGTCTTGATGTCACTCCGGAAATATTAATAAATATCCGACATAATTTTTATGACCGGTTAGGTTATTGCTCGTCCTAAGGGACTTATTTGAGCATTTAGCAAATAAATAACTTTTTCAGAACTTTCTGTTATTTTCAATTGGATTCAATTCTATTTAAAAATTAATATTGTTTTCTGACAATTGAATTTATTTCTTTTAAATTAAATAGTATACAGAAAATTATTTTTAATTTTTAGAATTTGAAATTATTTAGTTTTATATCATTACAAAATCTTTCTTATTTTTATTTGAATAAAAATTTATCACTGTTAAATTTCACAAGTTTCGAAGTTGTATTTTTTTGATCATTTCTTACTTTCTGTTATGGAGCTTTGTTGAAATATATCACAAGAAAATTTGTCAGAGAAATTATCTGATACTTCCAAGAGAAAAATTGTTATGTAAAAAAAGAAAAATCTGTACGAACTTTGCCAAAACTTATGCTTTGTCAGTTTTCCAATGCTATTACAATGCTGGCACATAAAAACCTGAATGTAAATAAATCGAAGACAAGTGTAATACTGTTCAGATGCAATACCTTTTCTGAATTTCCTGACAATGTGGAACTTGGTGATTCCTTATATCCCGTGCATAATAGTGTTCGTTTGCTGGGAATTACAGTCGATCAGTTTCCAAAATAGAAGGATTATATACATGATTTATCTAAAATCCTTTTAAATGTATGTTTTGGAATCCGTCGCTTGAGAAAGCTCGTTGGTGGACAAGCGTTACGAATGATATACTTTGGATGCTTTTATTCCAGAATAAGATATGGCGTTGCTGTTTGGGGTAACAGTACTGATTTGAATCGTATTTTCATAATACCAAAAAGAATTCTGAGAATAATACATAACACGAATTTTAATCAATCATGTCGGGGCATATTCAGAAAACATTTTTTGTTAACTATTTTTGGAATTTACATATTCGAAGTCCTACTTTTTGCTTACAAACATGAAGACCTACTTGAAGAATACAGCGCTGTTCACGATTATTCCACAAGGCATAGAACTAATTACTATTATCCCAAACACCACCTAACCTTGATAGAGAGTGGACTTCGCTACTCTTCCATTAAATTTTTTAATAGTTTACCGGAATCGTTTAAAAAAATTAAGGTATTCTCAATATTTAAAACAAGAGTTCGCGATTTCTTAATTGACATAGAGCCATACAGTATACGAGGATAGTTTGACAAGTAGTGAGAATGACACATAGGTGGCGCTCTAATTGATAAAACAAATATACTGTAATTTAGGCTGCCTATTTATATGTTTACATTCCGATATTTAGATAAATCGGTTGATTAGTTTATTTTTGACAGCTGATTGAAGAAGAAGCAACACGTCGTTTTGTCAAAATGGAAAAAGCAGAGTATCGTGCGGTAATTAAATACTTCGTAATTAAGGGTATGTAAGCTACCGAAATAAAAGATGAATTACGGGAAACATTATGTGAATCTGCTCCATCATCCGCCACAATAACTAGATGGGTAAATGAATTTAAACGTGGTAGAACAAGCTGTGTTGATGAAGCGCGCTCTGGAGCACCCAAAATCGTGACTTCTAAGGAAATGATTATAAAAATCCATAATATTATTACGCAAGATCGACGACTCAAAGTGAGAGAGATAGCAGACATGGTAAACATTTCAACAGAACGCATTCACCACATTTTAACGAAAGAATTGAGCCTTTCCAAGCTTTCGGCAAGATGCCTGCCGCGATTGCTTACGACTGATCAAAAGTTCACTCGTTTATTAGCGGAATCCGGTTGATTTTTGTAGGCGATTTGTTACTTACGATGAAGCCTGGATACACTACAGTACAGTCGAAACTAAACAACAGTCGAAATAATGGTTAGAACGTGGTTCTGCACCTCCAAAGAAAGCGAAAACCACTTTATCGGCAATCAAGGTGATGGCATCAATTTTTGGGATTCAAAAGGCATTTTGCTTATTGATTACCTTCAGGTGCCACAATAAACGGACAATATTATGCAGAACTTCTACAAAAATTAAATGTTGAGATTCATGCTAAACGGCCAGGAATGGAAATGAAAAAGATTCCGCTTCAACAAGACAACGCTCCCTCGCATACCAGCACAGTTGCGATGTCCAAAATCGACGAATTGCATTTCCAATTAGTGCCGCATGCGCCTTATTCGCCGGATCTAGCCCCTTCCGACTTGCACCTTTTTCCAAAATTGAAAACATTTTATGCCCTAATTAATTAATGTTATTATTTCCATAAACATCGTAAATCATAATTCTTTAAGTAAGGTATACTTGTAATAGAAACTTCATATCTCTGTCATCACGAGAACTTGAGGTGTAGCATAACGTAACTTCGCCTTAATACAACCTGTGATGTAGCATAATGTAACTCCGTCTTATTACAATGGACCAGCTACTTCGGACATATACATCTGCTTATTAGAGATTTTCACTCTGTATGCAGGCACTTATATCATTGCAATAACTAACTCTATTATAGTAATAGGGCAAAAACTTTTCTGTACATACATATTACAATATACGTACATATATTTCTTCCATAATTTTAGTTAGCATTCATTTTTTTACGATTCACAATTCCATTATGTAAATTTAATACTCGTTTATGCAGACATAAAAATATATCACCTAATAAAAATTTATTGCTTATTAGTTCGGATGGTTGTTAAAAAAAATTGTTTGATATTAGTAAACACCGAAACACATAAAACAAAACTCACGTCCAAAGCAAAACAAAAATTAACTGTACACAAAGTTAAAATTGAATTAAAACAGTTGCGCTGCTCGCAGCACAAATGTGACATTAATCCATTACAAACTGAATTTTTTGTGGGCTTCGTTCCCTATTTTAAGCCAGCAATGTTTGGCCATTGCATTTGGCATTAAGCTATATTCGCCTACATCCAATGCCTCAACAAATATTGGTTTAAATGTATGTATTCTATCAGAATACATTAGCCCAATTCTCATGACCGTCAACAGTAAATATTTCATTCATAGTGTTTGCAGGTATTTGGTGAATTCTTTTTATAATTTTTTGTTTTTTTTTTACTTTTTGCTTGATAAATTATAGCCGATCTACAAATTTCAACCGCTTTTAATCTTCGAAATTAAATTATACCTTTTTATGCTAGTTATGAATTTACTAATGCCTTTTTAGCAGTTCGTATTTCTCTTTATACATATATAAAATAGTACTATATCCTGTTGTTGATACTCTTTTTCTCACTCTCTCTACATGTATATATATAACATTCCGGGTGTACCGGAAAGTCATTACCGGTTCTTCTAACAGATGTCGCTAAGTTTAAGTATGAAATGTTGTGACTTGACACATACATATGTTATTTTATTCTACTGACATCAAGCTTCAAAGTCATACATGTTATATTTTGCGAAAGTAACACGGTCATAGATTTATGCTTCTTTGAAAATGTCGAGTTTCGTGCCTAAAAAGTGCATTTGCATTTGCTTTCAGGATCAAAGTAGCGTGGTATATTACAAACTATTGAAACCTGGTGAAACAGTTAATACTGATCACTACTGACAACAAATTATCAATTTGAACCATGCACTGATAGAAGAACGTCCAGAATGGGCTCGAAGACACGGTAAAGCGATTTTACAGCACAATAACGTGGCGTCTCATACTGCAAAACCGGTCAAGGAAGCGCTGAATGCACTTGGATGGGACATAATATCGCACCCGCCGTACTCTCCAGACCTTTCCTCGTCCGGCACTTTCTCGCATCAGTGGGACACGCGCTTGCAGAATAGTACTTCGCCAATTTCGAAGATGTTAGAAAATGTCTCGGAAAATGGTTTTGCTCAAAGGACAAACAGTTTTTTGGGATGGCATTCATAAATTGCCTGAAAGATAGGCAAGATGTGTAGAATCAAATGGCCAATAGTTTGAGTAAATAAATTTTTCCATTTTCTTGAAAATGACGTAGCTTTTTACGAAATAACCGGAATGACTTTCCGATATTTATATTTTATTGCGCGCCTTAACTAATAGTAATATTAGGAATAGTAATCAAAATACAAGGATCTGGGGTGATGAAACGATTTATTGCATTTTAATACAGCGTAACGGCCAGCAACAGGTAAAGATACGACTTCAAAATTACATAAAGATGCTACTTCCCTTATAAGTAATAATACTCAGGGCGATTCAGATTACGAAGGGGATGCACACATATAAATACCCCTTTTATATAAATAACGGAACGATAAAATATTTAACTAACTACTGACAAGCAAGAAAACAACTAAATTAACATTACGTATAAAATTTTTTTAGCTTATAAAATTATTAAAGGGTACTAGGAAAGTTTTGCAATACAGCTTTGTTTATTTAATTTTTTCAAAGTAATTTCCTCTTCACTCAATACACCTCTCCATCCTCCGAAACCAAGCAAGATCTGGACTGTAGGGAGGGTGCTCGAGCAGTTTCAATCCTGTCGTGGTAAAGTATTCGATGTAGGCTTTGGAGCGGTGAGCTAGAGCATTATCGTGATGGAGGAACCAGGTGTCCACTCTTGACTTTGGCCGCAGGTTCTTCATAGATTCAATGACTTTAGGCAGGCACTGTTCAGTATACCACTTAGCTGTGTCTGCCTTCTGTGTGTCCAAAACCACGCGTTCCACAATTCCACCCGATTTGACAAATACACCTATCATTTTCTGCTTTACAGATCGGGATTTTCTGACAACTACGGGTGTGTCCTCATCTTCAAAGCCCAAACTTTGTTTTGAGCTTTGTTCGGCACATCGTAATAATACAGCCAAGTCTCGTCACCTGTCACGATGCTGTTCACATACCGAGATTGTCCCTTATTAAACTTTTTTAGCATCTCCCGGCACCAAGTCACACGTCGTGTCATCTACCCTTCAGTCAGTAGATGCGGCACCCAGAGAGATCAAAGTTACTTCACGTGCAAGTGATCATGCAGAATCGAACGAATTGCTGATGCATTTAGGCCTGACGTACCCTCTATCTGTTGGTAGGTCACACGCCTGTCCTCGCCAAGCATTTTCCTCACAGTAGTAACGTCTTCCTCTGTAACTGACGTTCGTGACCTTCTCGGCCTCTCAGCATCTTCCACAGTTAAATTTCCCCTTTGGAATTCTCTATACCACCTGAATATCGTTGTGCGATGTGGACAAACATCACCAAGTGCACGAGTCGTTTCTTCGAAGCACTGGTCTATTTTAAACCACGCACGAAATTATAACGCAAAACTGCCCTTATCCGATTTCGTGACCACGATGCCATCGCAAGCTCTTTACACTCTCACTGCTAATGAATAATTGAGCCCATCGACATGGCACGGCGGCTACTATTCACGTACGAACACGTCTCAACATGCAGCAATAAGCAGCTTCCTACGATTCATTGTTGCGTCATATTGCAAAAGTTTCCCAGTACCCTTAGTATTTTAAGACTTCTATGAAGTTGTTAAGGCGTTACTATTATTATTATTTTTATTTTTTTTATTATTATTATGTTATAACTCTTTATTTAAGCATTATGCTTGCTAATCTTCGGTGCGTTTCTATTCTTGCTCGTGGGATGCCAGATATCGCACCATTTCCTATGTGCTCCATACGGAATTTTGTGCTATTATTTTGTCTTTCTTTAATCGATCTATGAGTTTATTTTACTCCCTTCTGCGTTTTCACACCATGAAAACCCCAATTTTACACTGATTTTTAATGTCAGAACCTCATTTGCAATCTAGTAATGTATATTATAATATTATTACCATTATTATTTATGTATGTATGATAGAAGGAAATTTACGTTTCATTTGAATTTTTTCTGTTGGAAGAATTTATCCCTATTCAATTTCTAATGTATGTAAAAAAAGGAATATTTCCATGATTACCTAAGAAATAACGAACTTCCGAAAGAGACCAAATCAATATTTCTACAGTACTTCAATGTAGAATAAACTTCAAATAATTTAATTTATTAACTAATGGCAGCCTATTTAGAGAACATTTTTGTTTAGGATTTAAAGCACACTTTAGCTATGTTAAATCCAAATAGGACAAAATTTGTGTTATTATCCTTCATTATGTTATTAGTATTATAAATAGCTCTTTACATAATGACTCGAACTAGAATACAAATTAAACAGTACATTAAAGCAACGTAAACCTTAAGACTTTTTGTTCTCTCTACGAAATGAAGATTGCGTGCTAGAAAATAATTTCATTACTCGAAACGTCCTTTCATTCGTTCTATTTTTGTTTGTCTCGTTTCATCCGCTTTCCTTCTTCGCATTTTATTTACTAAGGTTTCTCTAATTTTCAAAATTAATTTCCAAGTTCCTTTTCGAGGTGCATTATGTAATCGCACAACGTATAGCAATCAGTTATAACAAAATGCTTTTATAATTTAACGTACATTACACGTGTAAATGCAATTCATATGTTTTTGTATTATTATTGATTGTAGTGACGGCTTTGTTTGTTCATTCTGATAAAAAAATTAATTACAGAAAAACATTTTGTAACGTCAACATAAATATAATTGTTTCGGTCTAGAATGATGAATGTGTAGAATGAAATATGATTGTTTGAAATGCGCAAACTATGTTGGAGCGGAGGCAATAAAATTAAAATGAATAAGGAAGGGGGATTTATTCTATGCGCTCTGTAAAAATTAATACGATGAAATGAATTTTGTTCAAACTAAGTACTTTCGCTTGTAATATGATAATTCAATATGCTGCATATTATTTTAGTTTCGAAGATTAAATGGAAATTTTTAAATACATTGGAATAAATTTGTACGTGGGCAAGGTGAAAAGTTCTCGGCCTGACACAGAGATGGCGTTACAATTAACAGAAATTTATGTTTCCTGCGTGGTTGCATGTGTCTTTAGTTCATATGAAAGCTTTCAACTTGTTCTCTCAAGTACTTTGTTTGCACGAATTTTTGTAGTAGACGTTGTGCGTGTTATTTTTTTAAATGGATAAACTTGAATATCGTGCTGTTATAAAATTCTTTGTTTCGGATGGTTTAACCCCCATGGAAATTCATCCGAAATTGACAAAAGTGCACGGGGACTCTGCTCCTTCGATGTCAACCGTTAAAAAATGGGCAGCTGAATTTAAACGTGGTCGTACGTCCCTCGAAGATGACCCACGTGAAGGATGGCCAGAAACCGCAACCACACCAGAAATCATCGAAAAAGTACATGATATTGTGTTGGACGATAGCCGAGTGAAAGTGAGCGAGATAGCTGAGGCTGTGGGGATATCGGAAGAAAGGGTGCGAAACATTTTGCACAAAGAATTAGAGATGAGAAAGCTCTGCGCAAGATGGGTGCCGCATTTGCTGAATGTCGATCAAAAGCAAATACACAAACGATTTTTGGAGCATTCTTTGGACCGATTTAACAAGAATCCGACCGATTTTGTGCGGCGATTTGCCACCATGGATGAGACATGGGTCCACAACTACACGCCGAAAACGAAACAGCAGTCGAAGCAGTGGGTGGAAGCCGGTGGTTCAGCGCCAAAGAAAGCGAAGTCGATCGCATCTGCCGGAAAAATCATGGCCAGCGTGTTTTGGGATACAAAAGGAATCTTGTTAATTGATTACCTTGAAAAAGGCAGAACAATTACAGGCGCATATTACTCTAACTTTCTTGACCAGCTGGATGCCAAAATTCGCGAGAAGAGGCCTGGTTTGAAGAAGAAAAAATCATTTTTCATCAGGACAACGCACCCGCACACAAGGGTGCGTTGGCGATGGAAAAATTGCGGGATTTGGGGTACGATTTGCTCGGCCATCCTCCCTATTCTCCTGATTTGGCACCCTCAGACTTCTATCTATTCCCAAATTTGAAAAAATTTGTTTCTGGAAGGCGATTCACATACAATGAAGAAGTTGAAAGGACCGTAGAAGAATATTTTGAGAGCCTTCCAGACTCTCACTTCCGGGAAGGAATATAGATGTTAGAAGAACGCTGGACCAAGTGTGTTGAACTCAAGGGAGATTATGTAGAAAAATAAAATCATTTTTTAAATTTAAATCGCAGTCTTTCATTGTCAGGCCGAGAACTTTTCACCTTGCCCACGTATATTAACTCAAGTTTCAGTAAGTAACGGGTGGCCTACCAATTGTGTTTCAATAAGTAATCCAAGTAACTTTTTTTTAATCAATGTATTTTTTTATTGTATAGAAAATTCAATTTAATTTTATATAACTAATTGTTTTTGAATGCGATAGACCGTAAATGACCTCCATGCTCATCCACGCATATGACACCTGATCAGAAAATTATTCATTGCGGCCTGAAGGATTGCAGTCGGGATCGCCTCAGTTATTGTTTTAATGGACTGCTTCAATTCAGTCAAATTCCTTGGTTTCGTTTTGTACACCTCTTGCTTGACATAACTCCATAAAAAAGTCTAGTGCAGTCAGGTCAGGTGACCTCATGTTTGGGAATTTTCGTTGGAGCTCCGCCATAATCGGTCTGGATATGTGTGCAGTTGCTCCATGTTGCTGGAACCAAATGCTGTTGAAACGGATACGTCTTCGGCGTAGTTGTCGATAAAAAAACTCCTTCGACATCTTTAAATAACGGACCCCATTGACAGTCACTGTTACACCGTTTTCTTCAAAGAAGTATGGCCCCACAATGCACCTTGATGAAACTGTTTACCACACAGTGACTCATTTTGGGTGCAGTTCCGTCTCATGGAGTATTTGTGTATCC
The DNA here is from genome assembly GCA_031893035.1 of Dermolepida albohirtum. Classification (NCBI taxonomy): domain Eukaryota; kingdom Metazoa; phylum Arthropoda; class Insecta; order Coleoptera; family Scarabaeidae; genus Dermolepida; species Dermolepida albohirtum. Next base: position 250,336 of record JAVIWB010001954.1, on the reverse strand, counting down.
TTCAAAGTACCCATTGTGTCGCGTGCAGTGCGATAAGTGGCCCCGTCATGTTGGAACCACATGTTCCCCAAATGCAGATAGTCAATTTTCGGTAAGAAAGAGCTCAGTATGCCTCTATAGTGGTCGCCCTTCTTCTGTAATAGCACTACCGTCGGCTTCTTCGAAGAAATAAAATCCATACACCTTTTCTGACGTAAGTGCATAGGGTAACTTTGAGAGAGTGTAATAGTACTTCATGAATTTTGCGTAGATTTTCCGTCCTACAAACCGAGAAATTTCCTTAACAACGTGATCGCTGAGATAAAAATGAGCCTAGTCGCTCATGATTTATTTTGATGCAAAATCATCCACTTCGTCGTTCAGATCCGAAATCTTACGGTTGTATCTAAACGGTCACCACAGCCGTTTGGTAACAACTGTTGAATCACTTGAATTTTGTATGGGAACATTTTTAAGTCCAATGTCAAACCGGGGCGCAGCGAACGCCGCGAAATGTGCAATTGTTAAGCACGTTTTCTTGTGAATGTTTCGGGCTCCTCTACCACATTTTCACGAGTTGCTTAGATGTTTTCACCCGGCTGGCCAAGTTAAATCATCGAAACGCGAGATTACACACTCTGAGAAGACATCCTTCAAAATACGCATTGCGTTGCGTGCAGTATTACAAGTGGCCCCGTCCTGTTGGATCCACATGTCCTCCAAATGCAGATCGTCAACTTTCGGTAAGAAAAATTCAGTCGACATGGCTCTGTAGCGGTCGCCGCTCATCGTAATACCATTACCGTGGCTCCTTCGAAAAAATAAGGTCCAATCAACTTTTCCGGCCTAAATGCACACCACACGGTAACTTTGAGAGGGTGTAATAGTGCTTCATGAATTATGCGTGGATTTTCCGTCCTCCAGAACCGGAACTTTGCACGATCGGGATATTTTTGCCGAAATTCACGTTGCGTTAACACCATTGACGAATTATTGCGTACAAAGGTTGCCACAATTATCACGCGTTCTTGAGGCGTATATCGATTCATTGTTATTCACTATAAATTCCGTCCGTCTCTATTTCACGAATGTCAAAACCAAACTGACATACGATACCATTTGTAAAAATGGCAGCACTTGTCCACCTGTTATCTTCCACTCCTTTACTTTAGCCTCTTATGATTTGGGTATAAACTAGTGAGAATGAAGTATAGGCAAATTGCTACTGAAGATGTGTGCAGTACACACGAAATATACATCTGTTTTTCTTTTAAATTAAAACTTATTTTGTGAAGAAATGACGTGCTTCATTTTAATAATTTATTGAGTTCTTCATAAATGCTCAACTATGTACATACTTTATAATGCATTATATGATCGATTTGGGTTATATTGTATTAATAAATAACTTGTGAAAATCAGAAAAAATACGTGATGACATATGCAAAAACACAATATTGAATATGGCATTTCATATGGTACTAAGTATAACAGCAAAATTTAATCCAGTTTTCATTTTCTAAAAGCTTTTAACACCATTTAGTCCTACCTAACTGTATAATTCGAAACAGTTTAATTGCTTTTTGAATTTGTGTTGCCCTCTTACACTTTTCAAAACTAATTTCTACCACATCCGTGGAGAACAGGGACACCCCTATGCATACATTATCAAGGGCTTAATTGAAATTAAAGTCAATACCATTATACCTCATATTCATTGTAGGAGTTCTTCTGTTCAGATAGGAAAAAAGTTTCATTACCAAAGCCGGTATCTCCTCTATCTACAAATTTAAATTGGCGTTTTAAAATATCGCGGTGAAATAAAGAAAACACAGAAAATCCTCGCTTTATCCGATAGCAAACGGTTTCCAATTTAAATAGATACTGATACAGTGCTTGTATAGCGTAAAAGCGGTTAACATGATATAGTTTTGTTTCATTCGGGGCCTCTCTATTGCATGTATCTCGTTAAGAAATGCTTTTAAACTCAGTTTATAATAGTAATTGAATTGATTCTCATTCAATTTTCTTAATTAATTTAATAAATTGTAATTACAACAATTCGTTACATTTCTTATATAAGACACCACTAATCTAATAGTTTTTTAAATCGTCTGCTTTTAATAGGTGGTATTATAACACAAACAATAACCCGAAGAACGATATCTAGATACGAGGGTAAATTAAATGTACACCAAACTTTTGGTCGTAACTAAAACAGTATCTTCCTAATTGTTCCTCGAGTACTTCAAGCATGTTATAGTTGGTATGACTGTAACATGCTTGAAGTACTCGAGGAACAATTACAAATACGAGATATAAGATGAATATTTCTCAATTAAGTTTTTTGGTGTCGAAGTAATTACACCGAGCGCTTGCGTGAAGAAGAAGCACGGGTAAACAGGTATGTTTTACCTCATCCGTCAACAAACTAGGTAGTTTTTGCTTCATCATAAGGGAAATAAATGAGAACTGAACTATTTCCATCCCAGACAACAATTGCAGAAACTCTGCAGAAAGATGAATCTTGTCCTTTCAAGGTGGAGTTTTTCGAGATTATCGTAGACTTTATTAACAACGCTGTGAGATATTACAAATATTATTATTGTGTGTGCAAATAAGTGAGGTCATGAAGTTTCGTAATTAGTAATATACTGCGTGTTTTAAAAAGAATATACATATTACAAAGTATTATTTCGTCCGAACTATCGATCGCTGCGCCTCGGCTCGGCTATTGGAGAAACGAATACATAGTCTAGTTTATTTAATAGCCACTAGATGGCAGTTGTCTTCTGTCTTTCTTGTTAACGGTCATGTGTTTAAAATAGCTACCCCGCAGCAGAAATCATTTTGTGTTCTCGAGTGCAATTCCGTGATTACTGTGCAAAGACGTTTCAGGTTGAGCTACCAAATTGATCCTCCGAATGGGTGGAACATTCGCAGATGTTATCGACAGTTTGTAGACACAAGATGGATGTGTATGTAAAGGAAAGAGTTCTGGCTGCCCTAGTGTTTCTGAAGAAAATGTGCGAATTCAAATTGCTTTCCGACGTAATCCTTCAAAATCAACTCGTCTTACCAGTCGGGAGTTACAACTGTCTACAACAACAATTTGGCGTGTTTTGAGACGTCGGTTGGTTGTGAAGTCGTACAAGTTACAGTTATTACAAGCTCTGCGTCCTAATGACAAACGGAAGCGTGTGGCATTTTGTAACGAGATTCATGATGCTATTGACAATGATAACACTTTCGCACAACGCATCGTGTTCAGTGATGAAGCGACTTTCCATGTTAGTAGTCTGGTAAACAAACACAATGTTCCAATTTGTTACCCTGACAATATGTAGCTCAAAGATGATACGACTGATAGCTAATCGGCTTTGACGAGCCAGACTTGTGAAGTGTTCTCCTTCTGCTTCTGCTTCTGCTTCTTTTACTAATTTTGAGTTAGGGATTTTCTCTTTTACTAGAACTCTTGATTTTCATTGGTCTTCGGGTTGATTGTTGATAATAGACTATTCGCCGTCTTCTCTTTCCATTTCCATCCGTGGTCTACTGTATTTTGAGTATGTAGTTAATTAGTTTGTTATGGCTTAAGTGTCGGGTTGATCATAAATATTTTTTGCAAGTTTCTTCATATGTATCATTAGCTGATCGAGTTTCGCTTCTCTGTTTTTTTGTATGTTTCCTTCAAACCATGGTACCTTTAAAGCTAACCGTAGTGTTCTGTTTTGAAATGATTCCAGTCTTGTCTTGCGGCGCGACGTATACAAGGTGAGCATTTGTAGATCTACGGAATGAATGTCCGAGTGAACGTATTGAGTGGAGAAGCTACCGGGTTCTCTGTTGTTACAGGGACCCAAAAGGAGGAGAGGCGGCGTAGAGATTCCACCGGGAGGAGGAAGGCCAGGACTGGCAAGCGGAGACAAGACGACCGTGAAGAATGATTCATCGGCCTCTCGACCCGAAGGGATGTGTATGAATGAATATGAGACATTTTAGTGAATGGGGTCTATAAGGAGCGGACTACGTCCGCAGGGTATAGGAGGAGTTGTGAATAATATTTAAGCAGGACGCGGGTTAGGTCCCATTTAGAGCTCTAGATAAGACTATTTTAGATTTAGATAGTTAGCTTTGTAGTAAGTAAAGATTAAAGTTAGGTTCAATCCGGTATAGTGCCACAGGCGGAGCACCAGATTCTAGCATAATTATTATTAATTATTTAAATTTTTTCTAAATAAAGGGTCTTGCCTTCTGTGCTTTCTTGATATGTATCCAAATGGGTGGAACATATATATGTAAGTATCAGTCTTATTATTTGTTTATATGTTAGTATTTTTGTCTTTGGTGTTAGTGTGGATGTTTTCCGGTTAGCATCATCGAGGTAACCAGGGTTTGCGTGGCTTTTTTTTGTGTTTTCTATATGTCTTCTGTATGATACTGTTTTATTTAGAGTTACTTGATGCTATTTTATTCCATTCTTCTAATCCATAATTGTGTTGTCTATCTTTAGTCTCTCCGGTGGCGGTTCTTCGTCCTTTTCGAACATTATTGTCAGCGTTTATTGTGATGCACCATGTGCGACACAATTTGATTAATTCGCCTACGTTTTGATCAATTTATTTGCGGTTATATGTTCTTTAAATGATTGTGTTAATAGTGCAGTATCGTCAGCGTATGTGGCTATAATGCCGTGTTGTGGTTTGGGAATATCTGCTGTGGATATTGCGTATATCTTCTCCTTTTGACATCTACGGTTTATACGAGGTTTGTTCAAAAGAAAAGGTGAATTTTGAATTTTCACGCGCTGTGTACCGTCGATTATCGAAATTTTTTTTTGTTATGTTGGTACATATGTGTTAGTCATATGTTGGCATTATCAGCCAATTTGGATTAGTAGTTTGTTATTGACAACTGAAAAGCTTAGTCACGTTTGTGTGTTTTCTTCGATTTTTGACTTTTGAAAAAAATGGATCAAAGAATATGTATTAAATTTTGCGTTAAAAATGGAATAAAGTGCTCCAAGGCACTTGAAATGTTGACTGTGGCATTCGGCGAGTCCACTTTTCTCAAAAAAGGGTTTATAAGTGGTGCAAGCGCTTTACAGAAGGCCGAGAAAATGCACGCCAAGTTCGATCAAATGCGAAGGTTTTGCTCACTATCATGCATCATGAGTTCTTGCCAACAGGTCGTACGGTTAATAAGGAATACTACAAAGAAGTTATGCAACATTTGCGTGAAGCAATACGGCTCAAACGATCGGAATTGTTCCAAAAAAGTCATGGATTCTGAATCATGATAATGCGTCAGCTCACCCATCAATGCTTGCTCGTGATTTTTTTGGCCAAAAAGAACACCCTAATCATGCCTCAACCACCTTATTCACCAGATTTGGCTCCCTGCGACTTTTTCCTATTCCCAAAACTGAAGAGACCAATGAAAGGAAAGCGTTTTGCCACAGTTGATGAGATAAAGTCAGAATCGAAGAACGAGCTGATGCCCATACCGAAAAGCGCGTTTCAGAAGTGCTTCGAGGATTGGAAGAAGCGCTGGCATAAGTGCACTATATCTGAGGGGGGATTAAGGGGACAAAATGGATACTGATGAATAAAGAAATACTTTTCAAAAAAATTCAAAATTTACCTTTTCTTTTGAACAAACTTCGTATACTAACTCGTCGCGTTATTCGCTTTCCCTAGCGAGCTGCAAAAAAAGCCTATTCATATTTGATTCACCCTCATATACGAAAACGTATTGGGTACTGCATGTGACGTGCAATTTAATTTATCTGACTATAAATACAATCACGGTAATTAGATTATATTTTAAAAGCTATATAATGTGTACACAAAAACGGAATCTATTGATTACGATTTTCATTACTATCGTTCGCATTATCACCAACATAGCGGGAAAACAATTAAGCTTTCAATTTCGTAAAATGTATTTTCCGTTATCTGGCAATTAATAGGCATTCTATTTGTACTTCCCATCGGTACAATAAACAATACATAAACAATAACACAAAAGTACATAATCTAATTGTGATAAACTTGCATAATGTGGTGCAAAACACAATAGGCATGTACGCGTTTATTTATCAAGATACATTCATAGAATTTATTTCATTTAACGATTAGTAAATACTATTTGGACAAATGGATCTGAAACATCAATGTGTGTTTATAGAATGTTCAGTGTACAACATTTTATTAACCTAATTTTGAGGAACACCAAAAATGTTTCGCTTCTGCTAATTTGAACTTGATGTATAACCAGGCGAAGTAATTCGGATTATTAGCATTTCGTGGGGTTGCGGTTTATTTATTCGCATGGCGTATTGCCAGTAATTTTGTGTTTCTATTGCAAATTCTAAAATTTGTAGTTCGTGAATTGCTAATGTCAATAAAGTTCGAAGTTGCAGTGTGGCGATATTTGTTTGTGTTAGTTTCGTAAATGTACATATTTTCCTATACCACTATCGTCATTATTCCTGTTACTACAACACTATTATTATTGTTAGGATATAATGACAAATTATTATTATATTTAAAACTCCGAAGACGATTTATGGCTTTTTTAAATATTTTATTAATTTAACCAGTGTAACTAAGCAAAAATAAAGTATAAAAATGATAACAATACTTATCCATTTCTTTTAGTAATATGTTGGTCGTTTAATTCTAGCAATTTTTATTCTTTTGTATTTGATTCTTATGCACTAATAGAGGATAATATAGCACCTAATCTATATTAACAACGCTTCGGGGATTTTTACCTAATTTTTCAAGTTATTTAATTGTTTTTCTTCTTTTTTTCTCTTTAACCTACAATATATCGATTTAATATACATACACGTTTTTTTATTTGATGAACTTTTTGGTTTTTAAAATACAGCGTGTTTCAAAAAGAATATACGTATTGCAAAGTATTATTTTGTCCAAACTATCGATCGCTGCGCCTCAGCTCGACTATTGGAGAAACGAATATATAGTCTAGTTTATTTAATAGCCGCTAGATGTCAGTTGTCTTGTTTTTCTTGGTAACAGTCACATGTTTAAAATGGCTACTCCGCAGCAGAAATCATTTTGTGTTCTCAAGTTTGGGAAGTGCAATTCCGTGATTACAGTGCAAAGACGTTTCAGGTTGAGCTACCAAATTGATCCTCCGAATGGGTGGAACATTCGCAGATGGTATCGACAGTTTGTAGATACAGGATGTGTATGTAAAGGTAAGAGTTCTGGCCGCCCTCGTGTTTCTGAAGAAAATGTGACACGAATTCAAGCTGCTTTCCAACGTAATCCTTCAAAATCAACTCGTCGTGCCAGTCGAGAGTTACAACTGCCTACAACAATAATTTGGCGTGTTTTGAGATGTCGAGATTCGCCTAAAATCAATGTGTTTTGTGCGATATCTACCATATATTGCAGAACACATAGGTATATGTGTTCTACAATATTTTTGCTTTGTAATTTAGATTGTAAATCTGTCGGGCAAATAAATAATATTATTATTATTATATTTGGTTATGTGTATGTGTGTGAAAATTCACGTTGATATATATATATATATATATATATATATATATATATATATATATATATCGACTATGGAATAAGCTGTTATAAAAGTCATTCAGATTGATATCTTTTCTACCGTTTACTTTGTTTTGTTTTTTTTAATATATATTATTTCTTTAATTATGCGTTTATTGTACTTCAGTACTTCAGTACTATACTTGTAAATTTTAATAATTATATATAATTAATTCTTTTATGTAGATATTGTTTTGTTTGTTTATGTTTGCTTTTTTTTTAAGTATTTGATATTTTTTGGTAAAAAAGATTTGTTTGTATTTTTCGGTTTGCGGGCTATTTTAGTGTTGTTTGTTAGATTTGCTGATACGTGTAGTACGTACAATAAGTACGGTAAAGTCATGCTTTTTGGTTTATTGTTATTTGTGATTGTATTATCGGCGTTATATATATTTTGAAAGAATTGTTTTAATTTCATTTGTTTTTTCCAATATTTTTTTTCTGAAAATTTACATGTCTATTAAGCTATGGATTGTATTTTTTGCATTTAAGTGAAACATTTAATAAGAAAGTCATAGATATACAAGGTGTATCGAAAAGTCCATACTGTTTTTTTCGTAAAAAAACTACATAATTGTAAAGAAAAATTTATTTATTTAGTGTATTGGCCATTTAATTCTACACATCTTGTTCATCTTTCAGCAAAACTATTCATCGAGCCATTTTTTGCGTTAGGGTTTTCGAAATAAACCCATTTCTAATCATCCGTCACTATTTGATACAGAAATGACTTCTGATCATAACGATTTTTCAATTTGTCATTTGCCTCTCATTCAATTGATGCGGCACCCATTTTTCTATTTTTTGGATTCTTCCTATTACTCATAATCGGTCGCTAATCGTTTCTTGGGTAACATTTAACGCTTCTACCAATTGCTTTTGAGTTTGTGTTGAGTCTTCACGTAATAACTCCTACAATTTCGCATCTTCAAACTTTTTCGGTCTACCAGAACGTTCCTTGTCTTGCACATCGAAATCACCACTTTTGAATTGTCGAAATCACGCCTCACATGTTTTTATGGCTGCAACATGCTCACCATAAGTTTCTATCACGAAACGATGACTTTCAGCGGCTTTTCCTTTTGATTAAATAAGAAAGATGATGTGTGCCGCAAATTCACTTTTTCAGGGACGAAACTCGACATTTTTAAAGAGGTGGAAATCTATGTCTAGTGTTACTTTCGCAAAATATAACATGTAGGACTTTGAAGCTTTCAGTTAGAATAAAATGACATGTGTCAAATTATAACATTGCATACTTAAGCCTAGCTACATCTATTAGAAAAACCGGTATACCGCAATAAAGTGTATTTTAAAATTTTTATTTAAAAATATGTAGAAATGATTCATACATAATAGGGTACTTTATCAAAACCTACGCGCTATAGAAGTTGTGTAAACATTAAATACTCTACGGACTGTCCTAAATACCCAGACCTTATGGGGGTGACATTAGTTGTTTCGCCGAGTGTACATGCGTATGTTTAGATATCTTTCAATATGTAATAAAACAAAGCGAAAGCGAATAAAGCACACACAAGGTCAGCATTTTTAATGCACCCCATGGACCCCTGCACCGAATTCTATTGCTCCATAGACCACACACCGGTTCCAACCGATATTATTGCCACCCGGTCAAATGGAGTCCGAGGGTGAAGCGGGTGTAACAAGGCGATATTCGCAATTAATAGTCCAGTGTTTGTAAATAAATGACCGTGTTATAATCGCTCGATTCGTATTATTCTCGACCTCTACGGCGTTACTGTGAACAAATTGCCTACATTAATTCGTCCGTGTGCAGCGTTTTAGATGGTACAAGCGACCCGACTGAGCACGGCTAGCGATCCGGGTTTTTGCCGTTTGCCTTCCCACGCTCGACTCGACCGGCCGCCTCCTAATAAATTACTAATTTGTTTGGATAGATCGTTTTTCGTACAGTGGCGAGTTCATAAATGTTAATGAAGACCGAAACAGGATATTATACAATTAGTTGCAAGGTGTACTTTTTTTATATCTTCACTGAACGTATAGGTATGCGTTATCTTAATCGTGCAAAGCTGTGCTATTAAAATATACATGTTTTAAAATAGATTTTCGTTTAGGTTATGTACTGTTATTTACGTGATTTATTTTTGGAACTGGAATTGTTTTAACGCAATTATAGATTTGGAAATTGTTCGACGTTTCTCAAAGATAGCGGTTCTAAACGTGGGCTATGTGGCCCTCTGGAGGCCATAATGTACCACAAAAGAACATAATATTAGGGAACCAGGGAGATCTCTAAAAGAACTACAAAAATTCACTTCAACGATATATTAAAATGTAAATTTTAATGCAGACTGTGCCGAATTAAATTAATAAAAAAAAAATAAAACCCCCTACTACACCAATGTTCGTACTCTATATACCAGAGTTGGGAAAACTTTTACCTTTTTTTAGGCCACATTTAAATTAGGCTGTAACAAAGGAGACCGTAAACAACTACTTATTAAAATACGTTTTCAAATTACAATAATGCAGTAGAAGTATTTTTAAATAAATTTATTACATTAAAAAGAAATACATTCTTTCAATCGGTGTTCGTCGTGTTTTTTTGTATGAATCAACAACAATCTATCTTCTATAACTCTCCGAAATTTGATATTGATTTTATTGAAGCCTCTGTTATTAATTCATCAAAGCAAACTACCAAACCTTCCTTGTTGAAAGATTGGATGTCTTCGTATATCTTTTAACGATCTTATTTAAATTACCGCGCATCCAGATGAAACGTGGTGAGTAATAATCTGCTGATGATGACGATTTAGTTGTCGAAAGACAAAAAATGATGTGGTAAAAGATTTTTTTCCTTTTTTTTTTGATTAATACAATTAACCACAGTTTCCAACAGTAATTATATTTATGAAGTACGTACATTTTAATATTGATAGTAACTGAGCTGTACGCTACTGCGAAAGCACTCGTTTCTGCAGCCTTAATACGTACTTGTTTGTACTACAACCGGCCCTAACCTGTCGCTGAGAAAAAAAGGACAAGTTTGCAACAAATGTCTGTGAATGTGGTTCCTTTTCTGAATATTTCTTTAGATATTTATTAATGGCGGTTGTAATGTATGCAGCTCCTTTATTTCCTCTGAGTTTTGGTAACCATAGCATCTAGGTTATGTATATTAGTTATTTCTGTTTCATTTCCCACCTTTTTAGTTTTCGTTTATTATTATTTTTTCCATTTCTTTTTGTAAATTCCCGTTCTCAATTATGTATGTATACAGTTTGATGACAAGCCTACTTATATCATACAGTGCCCCAATTTGGCATTGTTGTTTGAACAACTGTTAATTATTCGAGTCACTTTTACTGCAGTGTTACATAACGAAAGGAAATGATGAAGGAGGAAGTGATACAGTTCTAGAAAAGATAGTCAGGTGTGACGTTTTAGCATAATAATGTTAAATAACATTTAACACAAGAATGCACACAATTACTTAACCACAAACACCACAAACAATAACACACTGACTAACCAATAATGATCACTGGAACCATATGGGAAGTACATAGGGTACCAGGAAAGTTTTGCAATATGACTGCTTGTTGCTGCATGTTGAGACATGTTCATACGTGCATAGTAGCCGCCGCGCCATGTCGATGGGCTCAGTTATTCATTAGCAGTGAGAATGTAAAGTGCTTGCGATGGCATCGTGGTCACGAAATGAAATAAGGGCAGTTTTGCGATATAATTTCGTGCGTGGTTTAAACATAGACCAATACTTCGAAGAAATGACTCTCGCACTAGGTGATGTTTATCCACATCGCACAACGATATTCAGGTGGTATAGAGAATTCCAAAGGGAAAATTTAACTGTGGAGGATGCTGAGAGGCCGAGAAGGTCACGAACGTCATTTACAGAGGAAAACGTTACTACTGTGAGGAAAATGCTTGGTGAGGACAGGCGAGTAGCCTACCAACAGATAGAGGGTACTTCAGGCCTAAACGCACCTGCAATTCGTTCGATTCCGCATGATCATTTGCACGTGAAGAAACTCTGTTCTCTCTAGGTGCCGCATCGACTGACTGAATTTCCCAACTTTTTGGTTTGCGTTTATTATTATATATTTATTATGTATACAGTTTGATGACAAGCCCAGTTATATCGTACGAAGTCCCAATTTGGCATTGTTGTTTCAACTACTGTTAATTATTCGGGACACTTTTACTGCAGTGTTACATAACGAAAGGAAATGATGAAGGAGGAAGTGATACAGTGCTAGCACAGATCGTCAGGAGCGACGTTTTAGCATAATAATGTTAAATAACATTTAACACAAAACTGTACATAATTACATAACCACAAACACCACAAACAATAACACACTAACTAACCAATAATGATCACTGGAACCATATGGGAAGTATGTGAATTGGTACAGCTGCTAATGGTCACTGTAACCATATGGGAACTACATGGATTCATATACTCAAACTACCAAGCGCCATTCTGTAAATATAACGCTAAATTCTTATTGTGAGGAACAAAATTAAAATAATTTAAATGAAGTTCAAAATTTATGAAATGAATTCAATTTTCGTTACTAGTTGATTTTCTGGTGTTGCAATTTTCATATACAGTAGTGTATTTATATTATTACCTTAACACAATGCCTCAAACGCAGATGAATAATACAACACAAAATTAGCATTATAATTAATATAAATTAATAAATAACTCTTAACGAACTTTCGTAATTACTTTTCGCCGACAAGGAAAGCAATTATTCGTCACATGTACGCCACGCTCACTGTAAAAATATCTGGATGGGGGTTTCACATTCACACTTTATCATTAATCAAACAAACACACACAAGCACACACTGTATGGACGAAGACGTGCCGAGAAAATCACGGAAGTAGCTCGCAGATTACGGAAAATTAATTACTTTTTGGAAAGCGCGCACATAAATTCCTATTCACATGTGCGTCTCTTCTTTTTTACTTTTTTTACTGGTTATGAAAAATGACCAGGAAATCATGGTGCACCCAGTCATCTCCATTAATCTAGTATCTTGGGAGAATCCCTAATTGCTCACGAAATTGTAATTTAACCTGTATTGTTGTACAATGAAATATACTATTTCACGCAAACAATGAGTCTTACAAATCTGAATAATACGAGGGTTGGCCCAGAAGTACCCGACCCGACAAAGAAAACACAAAAATTTTGGAAAGAAATATATTTATTTTTTAACATAATCTGCGATAATATTTTTATAATAAGAATTGTCTTGCTCCTCAAAATAGCCTCTTAACTGCCGACATTATTTCCTCATAGCTATAAAATCTTTGATCACTGAGCCATTTTTTCAAGTTTGGAAACAGAAAATAATCCGACGGGCTAAATCTGGCGAATAGGGTGCATGAGGTAGCAATTCAAACTTTAATTCATTAATTTTGGCCATTGCAATAACGGATTTGTGAGCGTTCGCTATTGCTGGTGCATTGTCTTGATGAAACAACACTTTCTTCTTAGCCAAATGCGACCGTTTTTGCTTGATTTCTTCGTTCAAACATTGTGCATAAGTTCGCATAATACTCACCGTTGATAGTTTTTCCTTTTTCAAAATAGTCAATGACAATTATTCCACGCGCATCCCAAAAAAACCGATGCCATGACCTTGCCTGCAGATAAAACGGTCTTCGCCTCTTTTGGAGCCGGTTCTCCCTTTTAAGTCCATTGTTTTGATTGTTCTTTTCTCTCGGGTGTGAAGTGATGGACCCATGTTTCATCCATGGTTATGAGACGGTGCAAAAATGCTGCTTTGTTGCGGTGAAACCTCGCTAAACACTTAATTGAAACACTTTCGCGACATTGTTTTTGCTCGAGTGTGAGCAAACGCGGCTGGAACCGCGTCACTGGTATAACTGCCGACGTTTCGTACCCACTCGTATGGGACATATTCAGGGTTTAACTACTCAGTTTCAGTGCGATAGACAGTAGCAGTAGTTGAGCCCTGAAGATGTCCCATACGAGTGGGTACGAAACTTCGGCAGTTATAACAGTGACACGGTTCAAGCCCGGAAGCCCAGAAGAAGATAAATTTAATACATGTTTAAATTCTGTCTTAAAACTTTGTATGTTATTTCTGATGTAATACGTTGACTCTCCTTAATATTGACTGAGCGACAAATTAATAATATTTACTATAAATATATTTACTAATTTAATATTCAAAAGAAAATTTATGTAAATTTATGAAAAATTCATTTAACCAATGTTAGATAAATTGTTCTATTATTGAAACTTTTAAAATAAGAGATTTAAATTTTAAAATAAAGTGTATATCGTCAATTGAAATAAATAAAACCTTATTACCTATATTGTAATGTTTGCAATATCGTCGTTTTGGATGAAACAAATTCTATTAGCCATAAATTACATCGCGTGCGTCGCGTAGGCTTACTACAAATGTAACCTACAGACATCCATAAATGAATAATTGGTATATGTTTCAGTTGTTCGGGCACGACACAACCTAAGCATACAACAGTGGCAACCGCTTTTCATATCTGGTACGGCAAAGTTTAGGGTACGTTCTCATTTATATACGCTCATATTCCTGAACGTACAGATGCAAAACCCAATGCAATTTTAATGGGAAATGTCTAAAATCATGCGAACTTGTTAAGGTATTAATATTCATGGAAATCGGATTCAGCAAGTTCGTCTTAATTGTATTTTCTGGCTGCATAGATAGGGCAATCACGCGATTTTCAACTCTGCTACGAACAGATACTCTTTAATATTAGTTATTAATTTTAGACTCCCTGCGAAACGACGAAATTATTTCTCGAAATGTATGCCGAGTTAAATTTAATTTAGTTCTAAGTTGCTGAAATTACATAGATTTTTTTATAGTCAGTTTCACTAGAAAGTGCAATTCCCCAGTTTCACCGCATAGTTTGGTACCTTTTTAACCTCTTTACAGGTGGCGCTTTGCTGGTAATAATTAAATAAATGTAAATCTGAAAAGTTTGCCATAATAAAGAACGCAAAGGACTTGAAATAAATTCGGTAGTGTTGAAAATATCTTAAACCCCGGAAGTCCCTCGTAGGACTTACTTTTACTTACATCGAACAGGTTTACTTCATTTAAAAAACACAAAAACAATGAGATTACTAAAGCAAAACAAAGAGTGTTGATCTGGTACGTAGACTTCCGCGGTCGTGGTCCATACTATCTGCTTCTGGGCTACTACTACTACTACTGTCTGTCGCACTGAAACAGTTTCTGTGCGACAGATAGTAGCAGTAGTTGAGCCCTGAAGATGTCCCATATGAGTGGGTACGGAATCGTCAGCAGTTATATCAGTGACGCTGTTCCAGCCCGGAAGCCCAGAACTAGATACAAAGAGTGTTGAATTTAGAAACTACATAATTAATCTTAAGCTTGATTAAATTTAAAAAAGGGGAAAAATAATAATGGCCGAATAATAATGAAACAAGACAGAAAGTCAGAAAATTAAGACAAAAATAGTTACTCAATTTTAGACAATATTGTACATAATAAAGAGAAAAAGATGACGTAAGAATATCGTTTTAGCTATTACAAATTAATAGTACTAGATCACTTTGGTATCCAAATCCTAAAAAAGATAAATATAAGTATTTTTCAGACAACTCAAAAAATAATAATACCCTATTTAATACGCGTTTCGAGGAATTCACCCCTATTCAGGAAAAGTTGTACACTAAAGAATGAAACGTCGTCGAAAACCATTGTGAAAACCATGTACAGAGTAGGGCAACAAGCATCACCTGATTTTCTTTCGCTATAACTTTCATTTAAAGAGAAACCTCATTTGGTTTTTAATTTATTGTATTTATTCGAACTTGCATTTATTCAAACTTTTGGTTTTCACAATGGTTTTCGACGACGTTTCATTCTTTAGTGTACAAGTTTTCCTGAATAGGGGTGAATTCCTCGAAATGCGTATTAAATAGGGTGTTATTAATACTTCCATAATTCTTTTAACGTTCGTCGAAAAACATAATTATTTTTTGAGTTGTCTGAAAAATACTTATATTTATCTTGTTTAGAATTTGGATACCAAAGTGATCTAGTACTATTAATTTGTCATCTTTTTCTCTTTATTATGTACAATATTGTCTAAAATTGAGTAAGTATTTTTGTCTTAATTTTCTGACTTTCTGTGTTATTTCATTATTATTCGGCCATTATTATTTTCCTCCTTTTTTAAATTTAATCAAGCTTAAGATTAATTATGTAGTTTCTAAATTCAACACTATTTGTATCTACTTTTGGGCTTCCGGGCTGGAACCGCGTCACTGGTATAACTGCCGACGTTTCGTACCCACTCGTATGGGATATCTTCAAGGCTCAACTATTGCTACAGTTTGGTCTCTTTTGACTACATCTTGCATAACTGTGAGCAGCATTTCTGGTGTCGCATTGTCGATTTCGGCTCGAATGTTGTTCTTTAACTCCTCAAAGGTGCGTGACTTATTCGCGCACACCAACGGCTTGAAATATCCGCAGAGGAAGAAGTCAAGAACTGTTAAATCGGGAGATCTGGCTGGCCAAGCCAGATCACTGAAACGTGTGATTACACGCGTTGGAAGATAACCTTCAGAATGTGCATTGTGTCGCGTGCAATATGACAAGTGGTCCAGTCCTGTCAGAACCACATGTCCTCCAAATGCAGATCGTCGACTTTCGGTAAGAAAAATTCAGTCAACATGGCTCTATAGCGATTGCCGTTCACCGTAATGGCGTTACCGTCGGCTCCTACGGAAAAGTAAGTTCCAATCACATTTTTCGATGTAAGTGCACACCACACGGTAACTTTGAAGGGATGTAATAATCTTTCATGGATTATGCGTGGATTTTTCGCCCCCCAGAACCGAGAATTTTGCTTATTCACGTTACGTTAACAGTACTGGCGCACAAACATTGTCACAACTATCGCGCGTTCTTGAAACGTATATCGATTGACTGTTACTCACTATATACTCGTATATTCCGCATGTCTCTATTTCACGAATGTCAAACCCAAACTGACATGCGATGCCATTTGTAAAAATAGTAACGCTTTCCAATAGGGCGATACTTATTGCCTCACTGTCATTAGTAGTTGTTGCATCAATTACTTGTTTTTCAAATAAAAATTTAAAACTATAGGTACTTTATTTGAAAGCAAAAATACAAATCTTCTAAGAAAATGGTTCCTAATTGATGATTTGCAAAAATAGCAGCACTTTCCAATAGGGTGATACTTGTCCTACCTTTTTCTGTAACTATTCGCTATGAATAGTTTTAGGAGGAATATGTTCCTTTGTCAACAATTTAACACACATTTTATATATCATAAAATAATGATTTAATTGAAACAAAATTTTGTACAAATTTAAAAAAATATTGCCTCTATTGGACGTCACTAGGGAACGTACATTTAATTGTTTCTATCAAGACTAAGTTGCTTTATTTTAATTTATTTTGTACCATCAGATATTAGACTGATTGAAGCGTTGTCGAATGATATGGCCAACGAAATTAATGTCATGCTTGCAATCCACCGTATTAAAATCAGAGAAGCGAATATCAGCCTAGTCCTCAGCCTAAGTACATGACGTGCGTCCTCTTCTAAGGTACGGCGAAACCAAAAATTTACGAGGGTAGTTTGACAAGTGGTGAGAATGGAAAAGAGAAACGAACTTTTTAAATACAAAATAATTTTTATTTTTCAATATATTCTCCTAAACGAGCAATATGGTACATTTATTCCAACGGTGCTCCAATGCTCTTATGCCATCTCTAAAATGCGATTCCGGAAGACTTGCAAAATACTCATTTACGAAGATGATAAGCTCGTCGTTAGACGAAAATTTCTTTCCACCTAGTGCCGTTTTCAATTTTGGAAAAGGTGGAAGTCGGAAGGGGCTAGATCCGGCGAATAGGGCGCAACTCGTGGATTTTTGGACATCGCAACTGTGCTGGTATGCGAGGGAGCGTTGTCTTGGTGAAACAGAACCTTTTTCTTTGCCATTCCTGGTCGTTTAGCACGAATCTCAACATTTAATTTTTCTAGAGGTTCTGTATAATATTATCCGTTTATTGTGGCACCTTTCTGAAGGTAATCAATAAACAAAATGCCTTTTGAATGCCAAAAAATTGATGCCATCACCTTGTTTGCCGATAAAGTGGTTTTCGTTTTCTTTGGAGGTGCAGAACCACGTTCTAACCATTATTTCGACTGTTGTTTAGTTTCGGGTGTACTGTAGTGTATCCAAGTTTCATCGCAAGTAACAAATCGCCTATAAAAATCAACCGGATTCCCTTTATAAAGGTCCAAACACTCATTGGAAATGCGCAAACAAGTGAACTTTTGATAAGTCGTAAGCAATCGCAGCACCCATCTTGCCGAAAGCTTGGAAAGGCCCAATTATTTCGTTAAAATGTGGTGCACGCGTTTTGTTGAAATGTTTACCATGTCTGCTATCTCTCTCACTTTGAGTCGTCGATCTTGCGTAATAATATTATGGATTTTTATAATCATTTCCTTAGAAGTCACAATTTTGGGTGCTCCAGAGCGCGCTTCATCAACGCAGCTTGTTTTACCACGTTTAAATTCATTTATCCATCTACTTATTGTGGCGGATGATGGAGTAAATTCACCTAATGTTTCCCGTAACTCATCTTTTATTTCGGTAGCTTTCATACCGTTAATTACGAAGTATTTAATCACCGCACGATACTCTGCTTTTTCCATTTTTATAAAACGACGTGTTGCTTCTTTTTCAATCAGCTGTCAAAAATAAACTAATCAACTGATTTGTCTAAATATCGGAATGTAAACATATAAATACGCAACCTAAATTACAGTGTATTTGTTTTACCAATTAGAGTGCCGCCTATGTGTCATTCTCACTACTTGTCAAACTATCCGTGTACACAGTATCCTATGAGTTTCCGACTTTAGTTTCTGTAGTCGTCACTAATAATTACTCTCGGAAAAACGTGCGGATTTGAAGAAAGATGATTCGAAATATAAAGTCGAGATTTATATTATATATATATATATATATATATATATATATATATATATATATATATATGTCAAGACCTGCTGCATAAACTTCGCAGATATCTTTTTCGTATTCCTAGTATGGTACATGAAGGTTCGTTATTGCTTGAATGTCTGTTTCTAGCGTCAAGCGATTGTATTACATCAGTCTGCAATTTAAATAATGTACTTTACATTCTGTGTATGTAATAAATAAGAATGCGATTTTCAGTTCTTTATGTCGTGACACAAAAGAAGATACGAAAGAGTACTTGTATTGTGACTTATATCAAGTTGAAAGGATACCTTTTTGATATTTCAATTTACGTTTCGGTGTTTGACTTATTCTTAATAATTTAAAGAACTTACATCAAAAGGAGAAAGCATTTTTTCACAAAAAAAGTCATAAGTAGTTCGTACATAAATACTTGTCCTTTGAATGTTGCTGCCTTCCTTTACGATAAACGTCGAAAAGAATTCGTTTTACCGCGGTAACTCAACTTCTGTGGAAACTGAAATCGTTTCCATTTGCCTCGGGCAAGGACACGAAAAGCGCTTCTACATTTCATCTGAGAAAGCAGCTTTTGCCCGTTCCAGTGTATGAATCTGAAACGGTACATACTGGGGAGATATGCCAACAATTGGCGTGAGTCTTGCAAAGGTTTCCTCATATTTGTTTATTAAATGTGGAATGGAAATGCTAAACTACTGTGGTCTTGTGAAATGGAGATGGTTATACGAAGTAGATGTATGTTACAAGATTACGCTACGATTCAGTTTATTTGTTTCCTACAATTTAATCTGACGTACGTATATAAGTACAAACTGTGGCTTAAATGTTTTAATATTGTTTGTATTTATTGTAATAGGTAGGACAATTATACGAGGGATGTTTTCAAAGTTCTGGGAATTACATATAATTTTTATAATTTTGTTAATTTTCGTCAATATTACAATGTCGGTTTTCAACATAATATCCATTTAACTGAATACATTTATCCCAACGATAAACTAATTCTTTTTAAGCCGTCCTCAAAGAATTTTTTCGGTGCCTTGTCGATCCATCTATTTATAGCACGTTTTACGTCAGTTAAACTTTCAAATCGAACACCCCGTAAGAGTTTTTTCAAATCTGGGAACAGATGGTAATCACTGGGTGCAATATCCGGGGACTAAGGTGGGTGCGGCAGCAATTCCCATCGTAAATCGTTCAAAATATCCTTCATTTTTCTTGCGGTGTGTGGTCTTGCATTATCCTGCATATGCCTGTCGCAGTGGTCAGGATAATAAATTTGAATAATATTCTGCATTAATTGTAGTACCTCTCGGCAGATAATCCATGAAAATAATCCCTTCGCAATCTCAGAATACAGTAAGCATTACCTTTCCAACAGACGGAACTGCACGCGCCTTAAATGGAGGCCCTTCTTCAGGTTTGCGCCATTCTTTGGATTGACTTTTCGTCTCAGGATTGAAATAAGGAATCCACGTTTCGTCAGTGGTTATTATTCGTTGCAAAAATTCATCACCGTAACGGGCTAACAGCTCTTGACGTTGACGACAAGTTTCGGACCTCTTGAGTTTCTGTTCTGGTCCCAACAGCCTTGGCACCCAGCGGGCCGAAAGCTTGCTAACGCCCAAACAATCATGCAAGATGTCATGAACTTGTCGTGTACCTATCCCTAGGTGTACACTAATTTGACGAATAGTCATTCGCCTGTCGTCTTTCAGTAGGTTTTCGACGGCGGTAATGTTTCTTTCATTTACCGACGTGCTTGGCCGCCCACTGCGTGGATCGTCTTCTAGTGATGTTCTACCGGCTTTAAAACGATCGATCCACCGATAAACAGTACTTTTGGATTCTGCATATTCACCAAATACTCCTTGTAGACGACTAATAATTTCTGACGTTTTCGCATCTTCTTTCCATAAAAAGAAAATTATCGCTCTTTGAGATTTTGCTGCGTGTTCCATAGTTACAAAAACAGTGCTACTAAAACGAGTCTACATCAGTCGAATACCTGAGTCAGACTGAACAACGTTGCACTAGATAGTTACATAAACTTGTCAAGACTTGTCTAGCATCAATAACATTGCGTATAAGTTCTGTGTTATTTAATTATAGCACCAATTCCCAGAATATTGGAAACACCCCTCGTAAATAAATATTTATTAGATTTCCTTAGATATTGTTGTTATTCGCTTGTTTTCTTATTATATTTATTATACTGGTCAATACTTTTAACTTCTCATACATACGTTAAACAATAGATTCCCAAACTTTTTAAATAAAACTGCATATTGATAAGAACTAACGGTTTGCTGACTGGTCATCTGAGGAATTCGAAAACTAATTCAGTCAAATGTAAAGAAATCCTAGAAGCACCGAGTATCGTCAGATAGTGTTTCTGGCCTGATGCACCAGATGTTCAAGTCTTGTAGTAGGATTACCACGGAGCGTAAGGCGATCCGAAGAATCCACCAGTTCACTCAGCAAAACTTTCAATTGATGGTAGACTTAATTCATGTCTCAGTTGCTCGTTTCGCACCAAGCTGGGCGCGCTACTTATCAAACGCCGTATCTTATTTTTTAGAATCTCCTAGTACGTCGTGTTCAACGCATTGAATTCTATTGCTTAAATATGAAGGAAGGTAAGAAAAGTAGTTCTGACAGCGTAAGCTTCCAACTTATTTATTAAAATGGTCTACGCTGCCATATAGGATTCTTTGTTTGCTTTGCTATATACTTCGCTATCAGTTAAAAGCTTTGTTACAAAAGCACATGCAGAAACAAAGAAGCTGTTAAAGTCGTTCAACAGTCAAATTAATAAAGAATACTAAAGTAATATCCTAAAAGTCTACATTCGTTAAAGTTTCCAAAATATAGTTTCGATGTATTTCACCTATCGCTTTATTATCAGTAATTGTTTTATTTTTTGGTTATAACGAAGCTTGCAGAAACGTGTGCGCACTCATTGGTAGCGATGATATATTTCGAAAGCGGTCGGATATATCCGAAGTCGAGATTCATATGCGATAGCATGTACATATTTGTATATGAATACTGGATTGGATTGACGATAGCGAATCGACGGTGTTCTTTGTTGTGTTCGACGTGTTTAGATTTCTTAACCAATTTTCGACATTAGAATACACTGGCACTATTTATTAAATGTATTGTATGCAATATCAATATTTTACCGTTCAGTATTTTTGTGTGTAAAAGACCGGTTAACAGCAAACAACACCGAATAAATGCGCAACGTGATGTGCCATATTATAAATTTCTATATGACTTTATTTTTATGTTAAGTGTGTGCAACATTCCATAACATATTGTAGGCAATGAAGAATTTCGAAACTTTTTGGGGAAATACGTTCCGGAATGGAGAATGCCAACAAGAGGTCAATTACAATATAATTCTCCTCAGATGAAAAACACGATTACGGATCAAATAAAAGCAGAGTTAAAAGATCCAAAAATATGGCTGACGCTAGATGAAACAACGAATGGAAGAAGAATAATATTTTAAATGTATTAGTGGGCACTTTAAAAAGCGATGAGATTTCATTGGCTCTTCTTTTGCGTAGTAGAATATTACAGAAAACGAACGCAGAAAGGATAGTAGAAACTATAAAACATACCTTTGGGAAGTTCAATATTTCGGCAACCCAACTTATAATGTTGGTTACAGATGGAGGTTCGAATATACATAGTTAAAGCTGGAAAGTTACTAAAACAATCTTATCCTCAATTGCTTCATGGAATCTATTTGCTCCATGCATATCATCTTGTAACTGATTTATTAAAAATAGTTATCCAAAAGTAGACAAATTTATAGTTTCTATTAAAAAATTTTTTATTGAATCTCCAAAACGCAGAGTTTAAACAGGTTTGTCCGGATATTCCTCAGTCACCACAGCTGGTAGTGACAAGATGGGGAACGTGGCTTCAAGCTGTTTTATATTATGAGAAATTTGTACACACTATTAAACCTTGTATCTTAATTTTAAATCCGTAAGATGCTCAAGCAATTTCAGTAAGTCACCGGCTGGTTTCAGATACCGAAATTCATATTCAAATAGACTAAATTTCCGAAAATTATTCAATTCTTTTAGATACTATTTCCAAATTAGAGAATACCAAGCTGTCATTAGATGAAGCGCTAAATATAGTACAATTTATATTACTTCAAAACCTCGTTAAGAAATCTAACAGATAGTATAGGAAGATTAACAACCGATAAATTGCGTGCGGTTATAAACAAGAATCTCGATTTTGAAACTATAGTGCGTACAGGCAAGAGTTTAACTGAAAACCAAGAGCGCGAATATGATGCGAACATCCTTTTCAAATTCTTGAACATCAGATCATTAAACGCAGAACGCTCCTTTTTCAAATACACCAACATATTTTCACATCGCCCTAGGAGTATGACTAAGTCAGCAATGAAAGGCATACTAATGACACAGTACTACACCGAATTTTTACGTCACTCTACATCAACAATACAAAAAAGAAATGAAATAGTAAATAATTACTTAATCACTAAGGTTGATATATAACTCCTTAACTTTTGTAATTCTGTATACGCATTTCGACAACTAAGTTGTCATCATCAGCAGATAATTGCAAAGTGTCGCACTTGGTAAACACAGTGTATATCTGGTTCTCAGCGGTATAGATCGCGTACGGAGTTTGTTTTCGTACAGGTATTTTTCGCCGTGGTTTACCAGGTGCGACACTTTGCAATTATCTGCTGATGATGGCATCTTAGTTGTCGAAATGCGTATACAGAATTACAAAAGTTAATGTGGAAATAGGTTATATATCAACCTTAGTGATTAAGTTAGTCAACCACAGGCTCCATCAAATTCAACAGTAAATAATTACATTTATTATTTTTAATATTGATAGTAACTGAGCCTTACGCTACTGCGAAAGCACTCGTTTCTGCAGCCTTAGTTATAACTCAATGATAAATTTTTAAATTAACGAAAGGTTGTATTAATCCAGCTTAATTTTCTTCTTGTATTTTTTAAACTATCAACATTTAAAATTTTTAGAAATCTTGAATTGATTTTCATGTATTCTCCTATTCTCTTCTATCATGTTCCAAATATTCTAACTAATGTTAATTACATTTAT
Organism: Dermolepida albohirtum; assembly: GCA_031893035.1. Classification (NCBI taxonomy): domain Eukaryota; kingdom Metazoa; phylum Arthropoda; class Insecta; order Coleoptera; family Scarabaeidae; genus Dermolepida; species Dermolepida albohirtum. The sequence continues at coordinate 226,533 of JAVIWB010001954.1, read as the reverse complement.
GTTTTAGTGCTATTATGGGAATATCATTATACTTAATTGACTATATTACGATTCTCGTCTCTATAATAACTCAAATATCAGATTCACATACAGAAACCATAAACCATAAATTCATAACAGATGATAATCATTATAACATCTTTCTATAGCGCAGTCGCAGGCAATAACACATCATGTTGTGGTAGTAACATGTTTTCGTATACGAGCAAGCATCCATGCGTCTATATGGGACGCTAGGGAACGTCATCTGGGCATGTGGAAAATTGCTATTGCGTGTTGTGGAATGTAATCAAAATACAATTAGTTCTAATAACAATACTGTTACCAAAGGGGTCACGATGCGTGATGTAAAGCTTCGTTGTAGATATCAATTGACCTAAGATAGGGTAACTTGGGAATTAATTTTGTTTATATTTATCGATTGGAAGTCGCTAACGAGTAAAGCAAGAACAGATAACGGAAATCCTGTCGATGTTTACCGAAAAACAAAAACTTAATTGGTTTTAATTATATAGGGTGTTTCAAAATGAGTGCAAAATTTAATTTTTCAATAAATCACAATTTATTCCATAATTGGAAATCTTATTTTAATATGAAGTAGACAATGGTGATTATGATTGAATGAAAACGTCCAACAATTGACTCTCACGATTCTGCTGGCACACTCTTAATCCATTAAGTTTCTAATTATATTTTCGAATAATTGCGCTTCAATATTGCCAATGCTATGAATAGACTTCGATGAAGACCACAAAACCCTCACAGGAATAAATTGCTCAACTTTAGATCGCACGATCTCGGTTGTCAATTCTGGTTGCCAGTATGTGAGATTACATGACCAGGGATTCTCTTATGCAGCAACTGTATTGTCTCTCACATAGTGTAATAGGTTGCACCATCCCTTTGAAAAGATATTTCGTCTAAATCCATACCGATCAATTCAGGCCACAAAAATTCTCTTATCATTTTGCAATAACATTAACAATTCACTGTCACTGCATGGTCGATATCGCTCTCGAAGAAGTTTGGGCCATTTACTCCGCTAGTCCAAAATCCTGAACAAATTGTTACTAGTTGTAGATGCATTGGAATTTCTGCTTCCGAAATCCCGCTGTTTTGTGTTCACATACTTATTCAAGTAGAAGTGCGCCTCATTGCTAAATATAACAAAATCTGTGTCTATTCCTTGGTTTGCCCACATCCAGTTTTTGCGGTCGGAGAATTTTCTTTAAAATTCTCTGCTCGTCCTGATGGCCGGTTGCTGCGAGCAGTGGCAAATCAAAATGACTGAACTCTATACTTGCAATCACTAGAATAATGTTTTCAATGGATCGACCTAACTGAGGACGACCTGATATTTTCTCATTCACAACCGAGCTACTTCGAAAGAATTTCTCGATCAATCTCTTAACTATCGAACAATTTGGTGCATTTTGTCGACCATAAGTTGCATGTACTCTACGAACTATTTCCACTAAATTTTCATCATATTCTCAATAAGTTTTCATTAAATTTGTTGCTTGTCAGAGTAGCTTTTGATAATTTAACTTAATTCGTAGCTCTGGTAATAATGGAGCTAGCATTGGTGCGCACATAATTTGAACCAGTCTGTATATGGCCTTACATTATCCAGGATTATTTAGGCATTTGCTTTTATACCATGTTATGGCGGCTACATATGCACAGTCTGTCGCAGAGAAAACCGAAGTTTTTTAAAATAGAAACAAAAGCTTACTATTTTGGTTAAATTCATTTATTTTATTCAAGTAGTCGCCTTCGACTTCAATACAACGTTTTGCACGATCAATTAACACGTCGAATGAATTTTTAAGTTCTTCATCTTTAGAGATGTTTTCTAAGATCGCCGTCGACGCCTTTTTAATAGCTTCGACGTCGGCATAATGCTGTCCCTTCATCAGTAAATGTTGTTTGGAGAATAGATAGAAATCACAGGTACATGGTTGATGGGTAAAATGCCATTTGTAGTTAGAAAATCAATGATAAGCGTCGAGCGATGAGATGGTGCACTATCATGTATCAAACCCCAGCTAGTATTTTCACGATATTGAGGGCGCACCCGACGAATACGCGCCAAAAGATGCTTCATAACATCAAGATAATATACATCATTTACTGTTTGACTAGTTGGTTCAAACTCTTTGTGCACTATGCCTGTCGAATCATAAAAACAAGTCAACGTTGTCTTCATTTTTGACTTCTCCTAACGGCTTTTTTTCAGTCTTCCCTTGCTTGGATAATTCTATTCAGAGCTTTGACGCTTGGTCTCTGAATCGTACTGGAAACACCAAATCTCTGTACAATGTTGAATTCAGTTAGCTTGTGTGGTACAAACCTTGCACAAGTCTTGCAAAAATGCTATTTCAAAATGTCATGAATTGAATCTTTGGAAATATTTAATTCCATTCCCACGTATCGCAATGAAGATTTCAGTTTATTTCTGATAAATCCATGCACAAGTTCGATGTTACTTTCCGTAACCACAGATTTTTTGCACCAGGATGTTCACCGTCATTTATGGCCGTACGACCGTCTTTAAATCATTTATCACATACGAGTGTGTATGGGTGGTAATACACACTCGTACATGATAAACACGCATCACCATACACTTGTTTCATCAAATTCAATGTTTCAGTAAACGCTTTACCGAATTTAAAACGGAACTTGATATTTGCTCTTCGTTCAAAATTCATTTTTCAACCAATGCCAAATACACACTATTACTTTATGCGCAATTCTTCTGCTTCTCATGATACAAATGTCATGATATTTTTTTAATGGATGACGCCACTAAGAATTACTATTTTAAAAAAGTTGGGTTTTCTCTGACACAAATTGTGTATAGTTATTAAATTATCAGACATAAAATCTTATTGTAGTGGACACAAATATGGTAGAGTCTTACATTAGAATATTGTATATTAAATCATAAAGGACTTGCTCATAAAAATTTCAAACAATTTTAATGGGTCTACAAGTTTACAAATTATAGGATATTTTCCTTCTCAAAAGTTTTGCAAATGCAAATCTCCATTGATTTATAAGGCAAGTAGGTATCGAATCATCACCACAAGTGGATTTACTGTATTAAGAATTGTGAATTGTTAGAATATAAATAAAAATGTCTAATGATGTAGCATCATCCACGATAAATATACTAAAAAACATTTTAGCAAAGAATTGACTAAACTTAGGGTTATCCAATATGATGTCACCATCGGGAAGGATACGTAACAGAAGTGAACCTGTTTTCTATTGCATCAAAGACAGTATACTACTGCGGGCAAAAAATAGTAAGACTTTTTAATTTAAATTTCGCGCGAAAACCCATTCGTCGAAATATTTTTTTTTCTAGGTTGGTATGACTGTCAGTGACATCTGTGCCAAATGTCACATCAAAATAATCATTAGTGTTTAGTATACGCTTGTCTTTCTGAAGTACAAAAAGTGCATTCGGCGATTTTTACAATGAGTGAAATTATTCAACAAAGAAGTTCCATTAAATTTTGTGTACGGAATCAAATTTCTGGTGCCGAAACGTTCAGAATGTTGCAAAAGGAGCGAGCAAGTGTTTTTGATTGGTATAAATTATTCAAAGAGAGTCGAGAACACGTTGATGACGAACCACGTCCAGGACGGCCATCAACATCAACTGATGGTCAACACGTCAATAGAATCAAGGAATTGGTGCTTGAGAATCAATAATTAACAGTCAGAGACCTTACTGGCATCGTTTTAATATCGGAAGGATCAGTGAAAACCATTTTGAAAGATCATTTGGGCCTAAGAAAAGTGAAAGCACGATTTGTTCCAAAATCACTCAATTTTTTTCGAAAAACAGCGTCGCCTTGACGTCTGTGAAGCAATGCTTTCCGACTATCAAGACAAAATAAAAGGCATCATAACTGGAGATGAGACTTGAATCTACGCTTATGACCCGGAAACAGACGGCCGAATATCGTATCCAAGGTGAGCCGAAGCCCAAAAAACCACGTCAAAGCAAGTACGAAATCAAGGTTATGTTGAGAGTTTTCTTCGATTATCGAGGTGTGGGCACTCCGAATGCCTTCCAACCGGCCAAACTGTCAACAAAGAATACTATTTGAGTGTTATGCGTCGTTTGCGCAACGCTATTCGTAAAAAGAGGCCAGAATTATGGGCCGACAACTCTTGGTTTTTGCACCACGATAATGTACCGTCGCATACTGCATTAATTCTTCGTGAGTTTTTCGCCAAATTTTCAACCAATATCGTGCCGCAACCACCGTATTCGCCTGATTTAGCTCCGTGTGGCTTCTGGCTATTCAGCAAACTCAAACGACCGCTCCGGGGAAACCGTTTTGAGTCAATTGAAGACATTAAACGTGAATCTCTCCGCGCATTGAAGGCTATTCCTGAAATTCACTTTAATAACTGTTTCGAGAATTGGAAGAAACGTTGGCACAAGTGTATTGGGGCCAAGGAGGATTACTTTGAGGGGGACGAAATAGATTTGGAAAAATAAATTAAGAATTTAAAAATTATGAACAAAGTCTAACTATTTTTTGACCACAGTAGTATGTTTCCCAAATTTGTGGATAATGAAAATAATAAATTATGTTCACATATAATATTTATTTAATAATAAGCGTATACCCGATTTATATTTATTTAACTTTTTCTTTATAACTTCATATTTGAAAATCTTTTACTAATTTTCCTTAGTGGTTAATCCATTAAAATTATTTAAGAGAGCTACCTCTTTCTTCTTCTGCAACCATTATCAGCTCTGTAAATAATGTAGCAAGGATTAAAGAAGGAATTAAACAAAATACTTGCAGAATAAAAATATCCAATGTACATATATTCTTTATAAAAATCTTATTGTTTTCGCCTAAAGATTAACTCCCCTTCATTAAAAAGAAAGCAAACATGACGAGCTAAAATTAGCAGATATTACTTGAAGGGAACAAAAAAAAATACGAAAAGCACGAATAATACGAATTCATTTTGTCTTTGTGTCATCGGACATATTTTCATAATGAGCTGTCTCATTAATTTTCCTTTTGTTTTATCATGGATTAGAAAAAACAACATGACAAATTAGTGAAAGGGAAACGCAGAATGGCATTTTGCTTTTATTTAAAAGAAACCGCAAAAAAAACATCCCTTTCATCTTCAACGTGGAAGCCAGTATTATAGAACAAAGAATGTAAATGTATGTGCGTATTTGTTTCTGTTAAACATATAAAAATTGGTAATAAGATAATAGTATGTATGACAAAGGAATTGTTTCACAATCTTCGTTTAAAGACAACATTTAAAAATAAGTAACTTTATATTAAGTTATTATTTTATTGTTATTGTTATTACATTCTATTAAATAATTCAATATAAGTTGTTAAAAAGTTAGTCACCTATTGCCCATTATTTGTCTACCTGTATGTTTTCCTTCTGCAAAAATGTGGTCTGCAACCAAGGGACGAAGCCTGAATTACACCAGAAATTTTCGAAATGAAAAATAATTTATTACTTTTAAAAGATAGTCCTCAATGTCCCATAGCTTCAAGTAAATTTGGAAACTATGAAACGTCCTACACAAATTTTTTCGAAAGAAAAGATCACAAAATAATGACTTGCTTGTTACCTCAGCTTAGCAGCAATCAAAAACACTATGGTCTGTAATCTACAATAACACTAATTGTTCTGATTCCTCCAAGAGTTTAACTCTGTCAGATAATATTACAAATACACCAAATCTTTGTAATCAATTCAAGAAATTTGTACTTATACCCAGTCGATTAATACAAAACAATTTTGCAGGTAATAAAAATTCAATTAAAAATCTCTGTCACACCAGCAAACTTATTCAGACACTACCCGTAAACTCATCTTTTTTTATATCACTTGCGGAAAAGGATGTCGAAATTGCTATAAAATGCTTGAATGGTTCTACATTGAGTGGGTATGATAATGTGACATCTTTTATTGTTAAATATTCTTTAAAATTTATTGTTCCAGATTTTTAAAAAGGGGCATACTTTAATGAAGTAAGTAAGTACTTTATTAATCTGGCGAATAATACCTGGTGTTTCATGACATGATTGTCACAGCTTAAAGATGTGTTACTAAAGAAAGTAACTGAGCCACAAGTATTAGTAGTTTTAGATAACATTACTAATGCAGGTAATATGTACCGCTCCAAAAAAAGCTCAGTGAGACTCATTTAAAAAGAAGTCGCTTTATAGAATTAGTTCAAAATATCTAGTCAGTGCTGTATACATTGTCTAGGTCTTCTTATCTAAGAGTCTCGGGATCAGCACAAATAGTTTTTGTGGCATCCTTAATTCCAGCAACAAGTTGTTCTTTGTTTTTAAGTTGTACTGCATAATCCAAATTTTCCAGTCTTTTCCACAAAAAAAAATAATTTTAAATTAAATAATAAATTTAAATCTGGCGGCCTTGATGGTCAAGCAGCTACTGAAGTTCTTCCAATCCGACGGGTTGAATAATTTTGAGTAAGAAATTCTGTTGTTCGTCTACCAAAGTGCGGAGGTCCACCATCGTGCTGTATCTACATTTTCATTATTTTACATTGGGAGGAACGTCATCCAGTAATGTTGTAAGGTTATTTTCTAGAAAACGTAAATAGCGAACCGCCGTGAGATATTATTCGATTATAAACGAAACCAATGAAATTTTCATCAACACCAAACATTCTTGAAACACTCTTGGAAATGGGAGTTCCTTGTTTGCCGTGGATATTTTCAAGTGCCCAACAATGTAAATTTCTCGTGTTTTCGATTCCGTTTCTGGTGAAGATGGCTTCATAACTGAACAATATTTTCATACAAAGGCCTCGATTTCACATCAACCAGCTACTAAATTGAAGTCTTGATACGTAATCATTAGATTTTAAAGCTTGTACAGGCTAGATATGGTACGGGCACCAACTGAAATTTTCTAACATTCTCTATACTCTCATTCTTTGGACACCAGACACAAGAAGAAAATTGAGCGTCAACCATATTAAGTATTGCTTCTTCTTGAGTAAGTGCTTGCTGCACCGAAGTCATAAACATTGATGGACATGGCAGGAAACGGCTCTATAAGAACATGAATGAGTGACAAATTACCGATGATATTCATCTACTACCACCCGTCCATTTCCAATGCACAATCCATAAACAATGTGAATATCGGCGTATTCTTCATTCGAAAAACAATAGCATACTTTTAAGTGTGTTTCAGTGTAACACGCAAAAGTTATATGCTCTAAATTAGCTTAATTGGAATTCTTACAGTCGCAATGAATAATAACTGATGAATCAAAGCCGCACCGACATTTTAGTAAAGAACTAAACAGCGGTACGCGATACCTGCATTAGTAGTGTTATCTAAAACTTCAAATGCTTGCAGCTCCGTTACGATGGAGTCTTGGATATATATTTATTAGATCTTTTTAACTTAAAATTGCTTCAGTATTACATCCTTAAGCTATGGCAATCATGCCAATGGAACGAGTATTAGAAATTTAAAACGCTTTATTCTATTTAAAAACAGAGTGAAGTGATATCTTCTTCAAATTAATTGTTAACTGAGCCTCCCAAGATTCAACTTTAACAGATTTTCAAGTTGACGGGAAAACTATCTATACAAAATATTACAACTTGTGTCTAAAGTCAGAGACTATGTAAGGAACAAAGCAATGCGAACTATTGTGTAAAAGCATCATTCTTCTCTAAGATAATGTTTGTTTAACACAAGGAATTCTCGAACAGTTACAATTGGACGTACCCACCACATAATCCAGACTTATCATTTAACGACTATCATCTTTTTTTATCTCTTAAACAGAACTTAATAAAGCAAAATATTCAATTCAGACGAGGAAGTGACAAGGACGGTGACAATTTAACTGCACATACAAATAAAAGACTTCTTTACTGCTATATTCACAAGTTTTACACGCATTGGAACAAATTTATAATGAAGCTGGAACGTGCAGGCGAGCTGGCTCACCTATAATCGTTACAATTTCTGATTTTTGGTAAGAAGGCGAAACACCCATCTTGCAGACGCTTCATCAGTGATGATTGTTTGAACAATACAGCAGCTTATTCCGACTGTAGAAAGAATTTCAGCAATAATTGATCGATAGTTCACTTCGGGAAGGTGGCAAACACTCAGCATGATTTCTTCAGTCACCATTCTCCTTTTATGAGACACGTACACTTTCACATTTTTAGGTTTATTATCCCCAAACTCTGCTTGAAGTCTTCTTAGAATACCGAACCGTTTTACGTTCTCAGCCATGAGAAATTTTGTTATAACGCGGTACACAATAGAAGATGGTATCTCTTTCTCTGACATCGTCTCCGCACATCCATTTAAAAGTCGTACTACAAGGCGAATAAAATAAAAATACCGGTTTATATTTGATTTATTTTGGTAATAAGCTTCGACTTTTAAAATCTGGTTAAATTACATATTTCAAAAAAAAAAGGAAAACGTAATTTTACGTATAATATTAAGAGAAAGATTTTCTTGCTTTTATTATGTAACACAAGATTAAATGTTAAAAAAATACAAAAAAAAAAACATTTAAATTTTGGTAATAAAGACAGAAATTATTTTAAACACAAAATTTAATATTCCAAAAATTCTATTTCATTTATTTAGTATACAACATGTATGGAAGTTGAGAAGAAACTTGTTTTGAATTCTTACTGTTTCTACAAGGTTATAAATGTTTTGTAGCCTTCTTAAATACTTTTATTTGTCTTGTTAAAGAGTTACACAAGCTGATATACAAACTTACACGGCACACTGTGATACGTACACAACGTATTTTAACACGTAAAAGTTTTACGTCTATGAAAATAGATCCAGAAATTACTCCTTCATTAACGATGTCTTTCCAAGTTATCAACGAGGCAGTCTCTTGACGTTGTATCTTCGGGAAATGCTACGTTGAACACTAAATTTTATTACTTTTGGCGGAGCAGATAGTTTGCATTGAAACTTTGTTTCATTCATTTCCAGAGTTAAGGAATTTTAGTACGCCCACAAAGATATTTAGTTTTATAGTAATGAGTCTATTGAAAGGGGTATAGGAAACTTTACTCGACAAAAACATGTTACCATGAACGTAATAATAGGTTCCCTATTTGAGAAATTACACACGTCTCAACGTACACTCTAATAAACGCTAAAGTGTAATCATAGCACTATACAGCGTGTTTCAAAAAGAATATACGTATTACAAAGTATTATTTTGTCAAAATTATCGATCGCTCTGTCCCGTCTCGGCTATTGGAGAAACGAATACATAGTTTAGTTTATTTAATAGCCGCTAGATGTCGGTGGTCTTCGGTTTTTCTTGGTAACCGTCATATGTTTAAAATGGCTACTCCGCAGCAGAAATCATTTTGTGTTCTCGAGTTTGCGAAGTGCAGTTCCGTGATTACAGTGCAAAGACGTTTCAGGTTGAGCTACCAAATTGATCCTTCGAATTGGTGGAATATTCGCAGATGGTATCGACAGTTTGTAGATACAGGATGCGTATGTAAAGGAAAGAGTCCTGGCCGCCTTCGTGTTTTTTGAAGAAAATGTTGCACGAATTCAAACTGCTTTCCAACATAATCCTTCGAAATCAACTCGCCGTGCCAGTCGGGAGTTACAACTGCCTACAACAACAATTTAGCGTGTTTTGAGACGTCGGTTGGTTATAAAGCCGTACAAGTTACGGTTGTTACCAGCTCTGCGTCCTGATGACAAACGGAAACATGTGGCATTTTGTAACGAGATTCATGATGCTATTGACAATGATAACACTTTCGCACAACGCATCATGTTCAGCGATGAAGCGACTTTCCATGTTAGTAGTCTGGTAAAGAAACACAATATTCGAATTTGGGGTATAAAGAACCCAAATGCAACCATTGAACATGTACGAGATTCGTCTTAAATCAATGTGTTTTCTGCCATATCCCGATCATCTGTTTACGATCCATTCTTCTTTGATGGAAACACGGTTAACGGTCAGCAGTACCTCGCTATGTTACAGAACTGGTTGTTTCCGAGACTGTACGAAGACAGCTTCATTTTTCAACAAGACGGGACATCCCCTCACTGGAGTCGCCAAGTGCGTGAATATCTGAACGAAACTCTACCGAACCGTTGGATTGATTATCATAGAGCTGGCGACATAGTATGTCTCAGCTGGGCTGCACAATCACCGGATTTGACACCCTGTGACTTCTTCCTGTGGGGTGTCGTTAAAGTCAACGTTTATGTACCACCACTTCCGCAGAATCTGGAAGAGTTGGAGAACCGGATCCGTTCTGCCATAACATCAGTGACGAAGGACATGCTTGCCCGAGTGTGGGAGGAATTTGAGTATCGATGTGATATTGTTCGTGTCGCTAATGGAGGACATATTGAACATTTGTAATCTGAACTTGAGAGGTTCGTAAATATGTGTGTAAAGTTTCATATTCGTATGTCTTAAAGTTTAATGAACATGTGCATTCGAAATACGTATATTCTTTTAGAAACAGCCTGTATTTTCAACAGAGGCATCTTGTTTTTATTTGTATACACATATGCATTTTTTTGTAACTTAATAGAAATAATAAAAATAATAACGCACAAAAAACAGAGCAATAATAGCCAGATAATTTCTCACTTAACAGAAATATAATTTGATGCGTTATTTGATGAACATAATAGCACTTATGACCAGCAACTATAAATATTCATACAAAACCTTTTGTGATGGATAATAAAACCATACAATATCAACCGTGTACAGTCCGAGCTCAAACCCATAGAAATGTAAGTTGAGTGAACAGTTTATCGGGGTTAGGCCGAGAAAGAACGATAAATCTACGACATAATAATGAAACTGTTATTATTAACACTCAATTGTCAGAATATTTCTGAATATACAATGAAAAGACCTAGTTTCATTTGCGTTTAAAAACAAAGGTATTAATATTAGTGATAATATTAAAATTCCTTCTTATGTTGACACAAAATGTTATAAAGCTTCTATTAGTTTATTATTTTCTTATATATAATAGAACCGCAGTATCAGCTACGTACAGACTGAGCTTAAACTCATATATTTGTAGATCGTGTGAAAAGTTTCTTGTCGTTAGTTTGAGAAACTGCGAGAAACGCCATTATAATAATAATAAAGTAAAAAGAAGGATGTATCTAATACATTAACAGATGCAACAAGAAGAAACTTACAAATATCTTTGCGTAACACAAAATCCTTTTATTAATCATCACAAATTCAAGAAAAATTTACAAAGCACTTACAAGAAATGTTTAATAAGTTAACGCTGAAAAAATAAAAGCAGTTAACATATATGCAATCCCGCTCCTGACTTACTTATTTAGACTCATAAAATGGTTAGCTACAGAAGTAGGTTCTCTAAATAGATTTATCAAAGCAACAGCCACAAAACATAAAACACATCCTCAACATTTTATAATAGGACAATTAACGAGATAAAGCTTTCATTAATTTATAAAATGTACATTACAAACAACCTCAGATTCTACTTTCTGATCATGAGAGTCATCCTTTACAAGACAATAACAAAAGCAGGTAGCAAGATTACCATTAATCCTCAAAAATACAAATTTCAATCCAGAACATCACATAATAACGAACAATAATAAAGTATATACCTGGAAAAATAAAATAATACATGGAACACAAGCACGATAACACAAACAAACATTGACAAACAAGCAATCCAATAATCCAATGGATAAAAATCGGAAATATTTACATAGAAATTGAAGGGTTTGTTATTACATTATAATATTGAGTTGTGAAAACCAGAAATAAAGTAAATATATCGTAAAACAAAATAGCGAAGACATATGTAGACATTGCTACAAAATAAAAGACAATTAAATATATCACGGTCGCATATACACAGTCTCTCTCAGAGAAAACGGAAAATGAAAACAAAAGATTACTATTTTGGTAAAATTCCTATAATTTACTCAAAGTAGTCGTCTTCGGCTTCAATGCAACGTTCTGTACGGTCAATTAACATGTCGAATGAATTTTAAAGTTCGTCTTTAGAGATGTTCTTCAAGATCGCTGTCGACGCCTTTTTAATGGCGTCAAAGTCGGTATAACACTCTCTTTTAATCGGCAAATGTAGTTTGGAGAACAGATAGAAATCACAGGGGGAACAAATTAGGTGAACATGGTGAATGATTGATGGTTAAAATGCCAGATAATATACAGCAACCACTGTTTGACTAGTTGATACAAACTCTTTGTGCACTATGCCTTTCGAATCATAAAAACAAATCAACATTGTCTTCACTTTTGACTTCTCCAAACGACTTTTTTTCGGTTGCTAGAGTCTTTAATCAAATCTGTACAATGTTGAATTCAATTAGCTTGTGTGGTACAAACCTTGCACAAATCTTTCTCACTCCCAAATACTGATCAAAATGCGATGAATTGAATCTTTGGAAATATTTAATTCCATCCTCACGTATCGCAACAAGAATTTAGACTTATTTTTGGTGAATTCAAACACAAATTCGATGTTACTTTAAGTAACCAGAGATTTTTATGCACCAGGATGCTCGTCGTCATCATTTATGTACGCCAATCGTCTTTAAATCGTTGATACCACTTATACATACTCGTACGTGATAAACACGCATTACCATATACTTGTTACACGTTGATCGCTTACTAACAAAACCGTGCTGACATGTGGATAGCAGATACTAGATTTGTGGAGATGTGTTAAACAGAAAGCAAACAAACAAATTATAATAAAAATGAATTTATACTGATTTATGATGATCATCAAAAGTCCTAGATATGTAGAAAGCTGTAAGAAAATTACTAGGTAAAAGAAAACAAAACTATTCTTAACATTTTATTTAAATACATTAAATGAAAAGAAATCTTCAGACTTTGAATAAATAAAAAACAATTATCAAGGGAAAGCAGTATGTAATTAAAAAATATTTAATCGCCAAGGCTGTAATAAAATAATATGTAATAAACCTTTAAAAATAAAATGTTCAAAGCTTAGTAAAAAAATTGATAGCGAACGATAAATGTATGTTCCTAGATAAGACGTTGTATATTACGAACGCCATATATGTACGTTAAACCAGGTGAACTCGAACGCGCACTGTGAGATGTGAGCACATAGTGAGGGCAATTTTCTAAAAGAGTAGGGATTTAGAAATTGCAATGGGACGAGTGCGAGTGCAGGGGTCAGAGGAGGTGAGGGTGGGGAGAGGAGAAACGAGGAGGATGTAGAGAGAGATATAGAGGGGGGAGCGAGAGAGTGGAGAGAGGGTACTGGGCAAGAGTGAGAGAGAGAGAGAGAGAGATCGACCAATAGTAGAACAAAGAAAAAAACCACGCCAAAAATTAATAAATAATCGAAAAGGTACAATATAATGAAGAGGATTGTGAAGATTTTGGAAATAATTAAAAATTTAATTAAAAAAAGTATTTTAAAATGATACGTCACATGAGTTGCTTTAATGTAATCATTATGATATAAAATCATAAATAGATAAGGAGAACATTAATTAACTAGTAGGTTTTGTTATTTGGCGGGTAATAAACATTCGGTGAGAAAAGATTACAGTTTGAAACATGATTGTAATTCGAATTGAATTGAATATAATATACTACATATATATATATATATATATATATATATATATATATATATATATATATATATATATATATATATATATATATATATATATATAAGAGAGTATTCTAGGAAACGGGTCTACTGAAACGTAGGTATCGTTTTAGATAATGTATTTTGCGGAAAAAAAAAAGAAAAACATGTCTTCTTTCATAACACTCGATAAGGTACAACAAGTTTAAGCTTAGGTTGTTGTATGGAATAGAATATTTTTTTTTCCTTTGATAGAGCAATCTCATATATTATTTTATCTTACGTCATAATATCTTTCCATATATTCTGCATAGAGATTTTTTAAAATCATTCGTATAAGGTACATTTCTTATAAATATTATTTAAAAGTAAAATGTATTCAAGAAATTTATTATTAATTTAATGCACTTTGGGGAATACCATCGATGGAGAAATATTTTTACTTTATTTATAAAAGAAATTTTCTTATTTGAAAATAAAAGCGAAGAAGTAGATTCTCTTTAATAAATACCTTTCATCGAATGGTCTCTTGAAAATGTTGGAAATTCTCTTCTACAACGTTTAACGGAGACCGAGTTATGTGGCTAGGTAGGTGTATCGAAATTCTGTTTTCTTTACTTCTGGAAATACCACAGGTTAAAAGACTCGCATTGATTGAAAGACGTAGACGATATTTATTTTTGAAGGTGTTCTTTAATAAGGACAGCCGTTCACTCACAGAAAAGTACTCCTTCCTATGTACAATTTTTCTATAGAATGTCAAGAATGACATCCTCAGCTAGTTCATTCGATTTTTAAATCAAATGAATAGAATGTCTGGCTTCGTTAAATAAATAGAGAATGTATTTGGAAATGCAAAATTCATTTTAAAAATATGTACGACATTTTCAAAAAAGTACACAATTAAATTTTTAATTTCTTTTTAGTACAGTTAAAAATATATTCTGGCTATCCAAAAAAAGGAAATATGTAATGTTACGCTCCGCATATATACAAATAATATTTCTTTATATCAGGTTTTTTAAATTAGTTTATTTTAATTTAAAAATATTTCGATTTTCAAGTCATAAAATATTATTTATTTTGACCTTTTTGTGATATATACAAATGCAGGAATCTTTTGTATTCGTCACGTACGGTTAGGCTGTAATAAAACAAACTGTTGTGGTTTTCTAGAAACAACTTTTCGAAACTTTTCTTGGAATAGTTTTGGTAATTTTCCATTGACTAACACATTTAATTTTAATTCCGAATATTGATATCTAAATGCAATAGAAATTCAAATATTAATCCTTCTATTTCTCACATAGAATGGACGTCTATTATTCTGTCTAGATATCTATCTGCTAGGTGCTTATAGTGAAATTAATATCACAATTTTAATTTACGCCAATATCTTTAGCGTGCCTATTCTCTTTTGCTATTGGTTGATTTAAACATGACCAGTACACCTTAGCCCTTAGTCTATGGGTGGTTTCTTAAAAAGCACCCGCGTGTAAGACACAGAGACTTCTTCTCCTACCATGACAAAGTCCACGCGCATCCCTTCGACGTGTTCATGAAATTGTTTTCCCGCGCTTGTAGTGTTCACGTGGTTATCTTCCGACCGCAAAATGTACCTAACATCCTGGCCCAGGATATATGCACATAAACCGCAAGTACTTTACGTATCTCCCGATACATATTTTATTTTAACCCTTTTTACATTTTATCAAACAGCTTAATATCTTTAGATTTACTTTTATTACAGCTTTGCCATTACGCTTATCTTGTTTTATTTGTTGTTCTCGATCTTATTAATTATCTGTATTTAATATACTCAAGCTTTAAGAATTAATTTCACTTAGTGAATAAAGTTTTAAGGGTAATCCTGTTGTTTTATTTCCACTAATATTCTTTCTTTCAGCTTGGCACACGTCCTGGACTTTTGTGCTCATTGTACACAATTACTACTTACATTACGTTTCTTTTCTTTTTTATTTGCATTTATTACAGCGCTTCAGCTAGCCGGACACGCGCTCGTAATAAATTTACTAACCATCGCGTGCAAATAAATATATTCTCTATTAAATAGTATCTCTATTATTATTTAGTTGTATTAATTAAGGGGACATTTAACCCCTTAACACTAACACATAAGTTACAGTAAAATCAAAGAAGGAGGTAATAGTAATAACAAAGTATTTCAAGTAGAAAATCTTAAGGCCTTGATATAATAGCTAGGTTTAATAAAAAATTCTAATTTTTAGTAGTTCCTTGGCGAGAGTTCAGATTCCCGAATCGTATAAACTTCAATTCCATTTGTCTAAATTTTTAATTATTCATTAGTGCTAAATGACGATATCACTTTTTGAACAAGCAACAATTTCTGGGAATAATCTTGAAACATTTTCCATGACTATAAAATAACCTCAAAATATCCATATTTCAGTAATTCTCATTTTCTGTTTCGGACACTATGTGTAAATCACCAAACAAAAACACTAAACACTACATTACCTATCATTTCCATTGCTATGTATTATCAATCCTTGCAATTCGTGATTCATCGTAACAAAATCAACAAGAAACTCTTCATAACACAGATAGATACAGAGAATGTTGGTACGCATTGATTTTAAAATACATTCTACATTCGATTACGAAAAAAATATAGAGTGTTGTGTTTGAGATAAAAAGTTTTGATGGTTTAAAGATAGACTTAGGCGAAACTACTTTATCTTAAAACACTTCCCATCAACAAATATTTTAGTTTACTACCACGGGATACACAACGTCATAGAAAATTAAATTTTAATTTTGATTATGTACTAAAAACATATGTTGTGACAAATTTAGGCTTTAAGTACATAAATGTTGCCAATTCTGACTCACTTGAAGCACTCAGAGCAAACTTTACTCAGATACTCGAAAAATATGAAGTTATTGCACTTTTTACATGATATCCGCGATTTGTGACCTTTTTGTCTGGGACAGAACAATCATCTGCCAGACGATGACAATTTAGGTATTGGAATATTTGGTTGTGGTTCCATGATTAGTATTCTCTTAATACCGACTAGACTTCTGTGAACAAAGTAGATATTTGTAAGCGTTCTCTCACAAGTGGAGTTATCGGATCTATGGCTAGTTTTTTCAAATATGTTTTTCTGTTGGAAATATTTTCGTTTCTCTATCACTAGAACACTTACAAAAGGTATTTGAATTAATTCTAACTGAATATAGAAGAAAAAAAAAGGTTGTAGAACATCCTCGATGGCTAGCGTTTTATTTTCCTTGCAACAGTACAATAATGGGTCAGTTGATCAAAAGAATTAAGCGCTCTCTTAGATAATTTAATTTCGACCTATCGTTCAAAATGACTTATTCCTTGATTTGCCAGTCTACAGTGATATCATTTCAAAGTTTTGCTTCTAATTTGTGTTATAGACGGGATATGGGCAAATTCAAATCTTCGTCATCAGAATTCCTATTTGTAAAGCCTTCTATTGCTTCTATATCTTCTTCCGAAATACCTAATTCGTCGACTACTTCTAAAGCAAACAAACTTTCAATCATCTCCACATGTTTTTTTTAATAAATGATCTGGAAGATCTATATGCTATGCTGAACACCAACTAACATCTTAATTATATAAAATAAAATGTAATAATAAATATAATCCTACCTGCTTAGATAAAAATATAAACTTATCACTAATACAACCCATGGGCAGATATGTACCTCAAACAGAGTCTTTATATCAAACAGAAACATATGTCACTGCAACTACCGCATCAAATCAACTGACGTATTTATATAAAGGATTAGAACGAACCACACTATTGTACTACCATAGGTCGAAAAATAACAGAAGTTTCAAGAAAGACTAGGGTACACCTACACCACGGGTAGTGTTCGAAAGTTAAGATCACCTGTATAAGATTTGTCAAAAGCAAAAGCATTAGAGTAAAGTCTAAGGGGTCTTCAACTTATGTCATCATTTTTGGTGCCAAACTAGTTACAGGAAATAATGATGTAAAATCAAAAATTTTCAAATTGCTTCGAATTCAACATTGTACAGAATTGATTAAAGACGCAAAAAAGGACGAAAACTTCTGGTATTCTATTGTAACTGGTGATACGACGTGCAGTTGTCAATACAATCTAGAGACCACGTGTCAAAGCTCTGAATGGAAGCATTCGAGCGAAGAAAGACCGAAAAAAAGTCGTTTGGAGAAGTCAAAAGTGAAGATAATGTTGATTCGGTTTTATGATTCGAGAGGGATAGTGCACAAAGAGTTTATACCAACTAGTCAAACAGTCAATGTTATATATTATCTTGGTGCTACGAAGCATTTTTGGCGCCTATTCGGCGTGTTTGTTATATGATAATGTACAAGCTTTATGCTGACGTCGAAGCCATTAAAAACGCGTAGACAGCGATCTTGAAGGGCATCTCTAAAGATGAACTTAAAAATTCATTCGACATATTAATTGTCAGTGCAAAGCATTGTATTGAAGATGAAGGCGACTACTTTGAATAAAATAAATGAATCTTACCAAAATAGTAAGCTTTTGTTTTTATTTAAAAAAAACTCGGTTTTCTCTGCGACAGACTATGTATTTCTATTAAATTGTATGCCGCAGTGGGTTTGCATTAATTTATACCATATTTATGTAGCAACTTAGCAATTATCTTACTTCTCTAGTTAAATACAACAACTTTCATGATTACGATTAAAACCCTACCGTTGTACATGTATATTTATTAGGAACATTGGATATCGAAGCGGAGCAAGTCGATAAGATAACCGACTTCCCGTAAGTTATTCAGGGCACAAGTAGAATCGGGAAAGCAAAGTGCACGCTACTTTTCACAGGACAAACTCTGAATTCGAAGTCATTTGAAATTTTAAACGATTCCTTTTAGTCCTACGTACAAATCAACTTTGTACTCCTTACTCCAACGTCTCGAATCTATCTTTCCTAGATTTAAACTATTTTCTTCAACCACACAGAGAACTTAACATTGTTGGCGCAACCTCCGTCGCACATGGAAATATGTACATGATACTAGTGGCACTTCTAATACACTGTGATTTAGAGAGAGAATCACATTGTATGGTTCGGATTAGTGCAGTGGTAATCCACCCAGGATCAGGAAGATTCTCTGTGAGAGAATTTTAGATATGCTAAGTGCAAGGAGTCAAAATTTAATCACTAGTATAGCCATATGATATCTGTGAGGTAATTGTAACGCGATTCATTAGTATTTCTGTTTTAACATGTTTGAAGTATTAAGTTAAAATTTCGACCTGATAGAGTTTGTTGGCTAATGGGATGATAAAAAAATATTTAGTCGTGAATTTTGTTATAAAGATTGGTAACAGAAGTTTTTATTTTAGCATACCGGCACAAAACTATGCAGGAAAATGTTTTAAAGAAATGCTAAACGGAGAAAATAGACAAGTGGAAATAAAAGAAGATTCTAAAAAGCAGAGATATATCTCTCTCTTTCCTTTAGAGCCTCCGACAAGGTAAGACACATATCGATTAATCTACAGTTATGTAAATTGGAAAAATTTATTGTAGGTTTGTGTTGGTAGCCCCACGTTTGGGCGCCAAAATGAAATGTAGAAAAGTCCAGTAATTATCTCCAAGTATATAAAGTCTGATGTCAATACTTAAAACATAGTTGCTCTTAAAAATATCTTTAATTTCCAATGATACTCACCATAATCTTCAACTTAAAAACAATGCTCTGGCTTTTTCAATAGCTTCTTCTTAAGCGGCAATGAAAACGAACTTCGACTATTGATTAATACTGACACCATATAAATAATAAATGAATTGAATTTTAAAACTTGACTAATAGGAAACGTTAAAATATTTGTTTTTTTATAAAATTTTACATATACAAATATAAAATACAGACGTAGCGTAAAAATAAAAGAAAATACTAAATGCATAACAAATTTTATTCATAAATCAAAAATAACAATTAAAGGTTCCCAAACGATAATGGAACGATGGAAAGATAACAGCGCAGTAACTGTAGGATCAAATTTCGAAAGTATCGAACCAATGCATTCTGTTAATCGATGGTGTGCATTCAAAAAGGCTAAAATTAGTGTTAACCAACGTAAGTTGATCGTAGAATTTAATGCGGGAATTTGTGGCGTTGATCTTCATGACCAAGCTCTCAGAAACTATAGAATAAAATTTCGAGGAAATAAATGGTGGTGGCCGCTTTTTATCACAATGTTGAGTTCCGTTGTGGTCAAAGCGTGGAAGTTATATAAAACAGCAAACATGTCCTAAATGGACCTGATAGAATTTCAGCGTCATATTGTTCGCTACTATCTTCGAAATTGTACGCAGACACTGTCAACTTCGAAACGCTCGCTGACACATAGTGTAGCTACTATTGCTGGAAACCGTTTCCCCAAGAGAATAAAAACCCCTTTACGATGCCGCCAATGCCATAGTAGAATTAGATGGATATGTGAACAATGTGACTTTGCAATTTGTTTAGAAAAGGAGTGTTTTAAAACATATCACACTAATAAATAAGCATACTAATTAAGCTATTGTACCCGTTTGGGTACAGCTCCAAAACCAGAGTTCCTGAATTTTTTTTTATGTTCTCTATGTATATTTTAACTAAATTAAATAAATGAATTAAACAAGTTTTCATTTTTAATTGCCTTGGTTTTTAATGGGTTAATTGACCGTGCAAAACGTTGTATTGAAGCCAAAGGCGACTGCTTTGAATAAAATAAATGAATTTTACAAAATATTGGGTTGGCAACTAAGTACTTTCGGTTTTTACTGATAGAGAGCGTTGCTTTATTTTTGTGTAACGTATGTTAGTGCTGTACTTTACCGTTTGTCGCGTGATACTAGTCACATTGACGTAACTTCAGAAGTAAGTAGTGCGTGATTTTTATTAAAGCTATTAGTTAAATGGAGTGCAGAAACGAACATTTTCGACATATTTTACTATTTTATTTCCGTAAAGGAAAGAAAGCTGCTGCAGCTCACAAAAAGATGTGAAGTTTATGGTTCTAATTGCATAAGAGAGCGCACGTGTCAGAATTGGTATAAGAAATTCCATTCTGGAGATTTTTCCCTCAAAGATGAGCAACGTTCTGGTCGGCCTACTGAAGTTGATGATGACCAAACCAAAGCCATAATTGAAGAGAATCGTCACATAACTGTTCGAGAGGTTACAGAGAGGCTACGTGTATCGCACACAACAATTGAAAAACATTTAAAATGTCTTGGGCTAGTTAAGGAGCTTGATATTTGGGTACCTCACGAATTGAAAGAAATTCATTTAACATAAAGAATCAACTTTTGCGATATGCACCTTAGACGAAATGAAACCGACCTTTTCTTAAAAAGAATCATCACTGGTGATGAAAAATGGATCCTGTAAAGTAACATAGTTCGAAAACGATCATGGAGCAAACACGATAAACCAGCTCAAACCACATCGAAAGCTGAATTGCATCCAAAAAAGATCATGCTGTCAGTTTGGTGGGATTACAAAGGTGTTGTGTTTTTTGAGCCGCCTCCAAGGAACCAACCGATCAATTCTGATGTTTACTGTCAACAATTAATAAAACTGGATGAAGCAATCAAAGAAAAACGGCCAGAATTGTCAAATCGGAAAGGTGTAGTTTTCCACCAAGATAATGCAAAGCCTCACACATCTTTGGCAACTCGGGGGAAACTATTGGAGCTTGGCTGGGAAGTGATGCCACATCCCCCATACAGCCCTGATCTAGCACCATCTGATTACCATTTATTTCGAAGTTTGCAGAATTTTTTGAATGGTAAAACTTCCACAAATGACGATGATCTTCACTGGCACCTGGTTCAGTTTTTTGCTGATAAGGACCAGAAATCTTATGAGCGCGGAATCATGCAGCTGAAAGAAAGATGGCAAAAGGTCATTGAGCAAAATGGAAAATATATAATTGATTAAAAACTATTCTTTGTTTAAAAAAAAGGTGTTTTATTTTATACTACAAAACCGAAAGTACTTAGTTGCCAACCCAATAGTAAGCTATTTTTAAAGTAGTTCCCTTTTCTCTGAGACAGACTGTTAGTTTCACAATTTCCTAAGCTGTTGAGTAACTTGCAATTTTTGAAATTCGTGATGTAAAGGTAAACGAAGCAAAAATAATTTACGTTTGCAGGCGCAAAGTGATACGAAAATATACGCTAAAAGCTATGTAACTACCATGAATTCACGGTGATAAAATTTTGCAATAACTTTCCCAATATTTTCTCTGTCGGAAAATATGTTGAATTTAGGAGAATAACAATCGATATGAATGAAAACGTATGCCGTCGCATAAAACTTCGAAAGAGAAACATCAACAAAAATGCCATAAAAATAAAGTGAATAAATGAAACGGACAGGAAAAAAATAAAGGAAAAAGCAAAAAGAGGAATATCCGGGTACATTACGCACATACCCATACACACACAAACAAACATCTACATACATTCACATTATATTGCATCCTATGACATAATATGGAGCAGGATCTCGACATACCTGAACCAAAATGACAACGGGATGCTCAACATACCATCCAACAAATTAGGTACATTCATCTCTTCCACATGCGTCCATTTTACCCCGTATACGGAAGCACTTTTGCTACGTTGAGGGTAATTTTATTTTTGCCTTGTGTATGCATGTATTATTGTCGTAAAAAATAACCGTTTCATCCATTACTATTTACAAGCGAAAGCTTCTTTCTTTATACAATTTGCATATACATGCATATATTTTTATATTGGACATGTTTCTATGTAAATTTCTACAATTTAGTTGATTATTCGTTTTAGTCGTTTGGAAAATTGTCCTCTTTGTGCATTTAAAGTTATTGGTCAATGTTTCTATTCCCCTAAGAAAGTTTTATATATAATTTTCACCAGGAAGATATGGGAAATGCTTAACTTCTTATTTTAGATATAAAAAAGAAATTCTTGTAGTGAGTGGCACATAATACTATGAAGAGAAATCAGTAATATTATTATTAAATATAAGTTTTAGTGATTTATATTAAGGAAATTGCCCACGTTCAGACTCAAAATATTATGGAAGTATAACCTATAAACGAAATCACTTTATTGATGACGATTATTTCAGTTTCGCAAATATTATATCATTAGATGTAAAACGGTCGTTTTCTGCATATTAAAACCTTTTCCCCCAGTATCTTATACGATTTGGCGAAACAACTGTGTAATAATATCGTATGCTTCGAATATTTAACAGGTCCTATCCATCTGTCGCCATCGTCCAAACGTGCAATTGTCCGAATGAATGAAGTTCCTATTCGTCCCGCTAAATGTACAACAATGTTGTCACGATGCGTGTATGGACAGAACACTTTGAAACTTGGCATACGTCATTTGGTGAACGTCTGAAGGTAATTAAAAATGTTAATAATGTCTTGTTTACAACGCGCTTCGAGTAAATCAACTCCGTTCAGGCAAACTCTGATGTTATTAACGAGTTTATTCTCAGTAGGTAATCGTAAAGTTTGCGATGCAGCAAAGAATGAAAAAGAAATACTTCCCTCTGTCGTCCAAACATGAAATTGTCTGAAAGAACGAAGCTCATGTTCGTCAAGCCAGATGTACGACGAGTCGTTAGAATGCGTAAGTGGATGGGCCACTTTTCAACTTGGCATACGCCATTTGTGACCGTTTGAGAGTAATTCAAATGTTAATAACACTCTGCTTACGACGCGTTTCGAGTATATCAGCTCTCTTTAGGCAAACTGTGGTGTTATTAGCTTCTGGGTTTCCGGGCTGGAACCGCGTCACTAGTATATCTGCCGACGTTTCGTACCCATTTGTATGGGACATCTTCAGGGCTGAACTACTGCACTGAAACTGGTGTAAGTCGATGGGGGACGTGTTTATATATGGATAATGGGTCATGGGTCAATGGAGCGTTACGGTTACGGTTGGGTAGATTAGAGATGCAGGATTGCCAAGCGTTATGTAGGGGGTAGCCATCATCGCGGTTAAGATTATTGGGGTGCTTAAAGATCTCTATAGTTTCACGGATTTTGCGACCATAGAAGTGGTTAGTGCGGGATAGGATCTTGGTTGAATTAAACTGAATATGGTGCCCGGTTTCCAGCCTATGCTCGGCAAGTGCAGAACCGGCTATGCGCAGCAACCTAGTACAACGCTCATGTTCAGAAACACGAGTGCCGACAGACTGCTTTGTTTCACCAATATATGCCCTGCCGCATGAACAAGGAATCCTGTACACACCAGCTGATTCTAAAGAAACATGATCTTTTACGGAAAAAGGGTCAGATAATTTGGAATGGGGTTTGAAGATGGTTTTGATGTTGTTTTTGAGAAGAACCCTACTAATGCGGTCAGTAACACCTTGTATATAGGGTAGTTGGGCTATAGAGAGGGGGGGAGATGATGTAATCTGTGTATTAAGTTGTGAGATTTTGGGATTAAGATGTCGATCTATGGTTCGCTGAATATTACCCCCTACATAACGCTTGGCAATCCTGCATCTCTAATCTACCCAACCGTAACCGTAACGCTCCATTGACCCATGACCCATTATCCATATATAAACACGTCCCCCATCGACTTACACCAGTTTCAGTGCAGTAGTTCAGCCCTGAAGATGTCCCATACAAATGGGTACGAAACGTCGGCAGATATACTAGTGACGCGGTTCCAGCCCGGAAACCCAGAAGCAGATAGCATGGACCACGACCGCGGAAGTCTACGTACCAAATTGTGGTGTTATTAATTAGCTTATTCTCCGTGGGTTGTCGTGTCGTTTGCGATACAGCAAGGAATGAAAAAACAATAACTTCCTCTATCGCCCAAATATGCAATTGTCCAAAATAATGGCGTTTATGTTCGATTCGTTAAATGTATGACAATGTCGTCAGGACGCGTATATGGACAGAACACTTTTAAACTGGACAAATGTCATTTGGCGAACGTCTGAGAATAACTCAAATGTTAGTAGCCTGTTTACGACGCGCTTTGAATTTATTAACTCCCTTCATACAAACTGTGGTGTTATTAACGAACTTATTCTCTGTGAGTTATCGTATCGTTTGCGATACAGTAAAGAATGAAAAAATCGTTCAAAAATGCTATTGTCCGAAAGAACGAAGTTCGTTTTCGTTCCCCCAAATTGCTTTTTAATTCTTTGCTGTATCGCAAACAATACGATAACCCACAGAGAATAAGTTCGTTAATAACACCAGAGTTTACCTGGAAAGAGTTGATATACTCGAAACGAGTCGTAATCAGGGTGTTATTAACATTTGAATTATTCTCAGACGTTCAAATCTAATCCAGTTCGTGACTTTGCAAGAGACGCTTAAGACGGTAAGTGTTTCACCACGTTTTATAAATTACGACTCACTATTTATTTTGCTTTATGTATTATACTTACTATCAAGCGCATTTCCGCTCTTTTATTTATTATTGTCATCACATATTTGTACAGACTTTCGATTTAGAAATATATGCTTTTACTGGGTAATTCTTTTTTTGTCACATAATACAAACACCAGCAAAAAAGCGGATCATTTAAAATTTACTGATGTTTTGTTATAAATCGGCTATATCATGTAAAAATCAAGTCACTAATATATGAAAGGGTCAGTTGTTGCCCGGGGAGATTTTACGTCGATTCCCTTTCACGCAAAAGCAAATTCTGACAGACATACATCTTAAGTCACACCATGAGCAAGGGCGTAATATTAACTCAAAACCTGTCAAAGCGCCCTGTTTTTGGTATTAAGCTGTTGGGGGATATGGAAGCTTGGATTATTATTATTAGTAGTATTATTTTTATTAAAAATTAGTCCCCTCTATGATAGACTTGATATGTTAAGGCAGCAAATTGAACAATTTTCATCTAGAGCGACAATGACGCATGATGACCGATTTTTAGTATGTACTGTTTTGAGAAACCGTCATTCTACAGTTTCTATGGCACTAAATCGGTTGCAGTGGTATGTGAGGAGAGCGTAAGCGAAAGGACGGTAAGAAAACTCATCAAAGGGGCAAAATTTTGGTCTTTTGACTCTGGGACAGGCCCATATTTGGTTGCACAACACTCGCTTACAGTTCGAAATACAACACTTAGATATGACAGAACAGCAATAGAGCAGTGTTTTATTCTCAGATGATTACAGAGATGTCTCGGTCTCGAGGTGGTCGAGGAAAAGTATGGAGAAGACTAAGAGGTCCATATTATGAATGTATATTATCTCTAAAGGCACTGTTTCAGAAAGACTCTTTAAGCATTTCATACTAAGCCTGTACGGAGCTCGTTTTCAACAAACTTTGATTTTTTTTAACGACTCACGTGTACATAGAAGAGATCTTTTCAGAACACGTGCTCCACGCCCTATTTGTTGATGATAAGTTTATGGTAATGGACGATAATGCCCCACTGTAGGCAAAACATTATTTCAAAATATTTGCAACGGGTGTAAATTCATCGAATAATTTGGCAAGCGCATAGTCCTGACCTAAATTCCGTTAAACCTGTTTAGGACATGTTTAAGAAACGTGTTAAGGGTCGTGCAGGCTTTCCAAAGAAAATAAATGACCCTCGAATTACTCTTCAGGAAGAGTGGAGAAATATACCTCAAACCCACATTTAGACCATGGTTCAAAGCATGCAACGAAGAGTAGAAGCTGTAACAAGGCCAACAGGAGGAAGTAGGTGTTATTGATAACCTAATAAATGATATTACCTAGAATTTTTCATCTTGTGAATTTGTAATGTTTTAAATTTTTTTAATAGACTGTTATTAAATGCTTTTAAACAAATTTAGACTAATTAAAATGTTTCACGTGCAAACAGTTAACCATATTACCAATACATCGACGTAATAAAATCATAAAAATAAATTAAATCCTTAACTTGTAAGTGACCCTCTTTTTTGCTGGTGTGTATATATGTAAATGCAAACGTGGATAATGTTTTATGATTAATATTAAATAAAGAATGAATACAGTGTATTAAATCAAGTAAGATATAAATACTCTCATGCTACTTTTTTCACATTTTATACCTTTACCGATATCTTTTGAATACATGCCACTTTTATGTTTATTTTTTACCATTTGAAAAGAACCTACGCAAATCTACGTAAGTTTTTCAGTTAGAAATAAAGCTCAGTGTAAAGTTTTATATAGTGGGATTACGTCCTGACGCAGACATAATACCGTCGTTTTTTATCCGGTAGACGTCGAAGGTTACAGAAGAAAGAAGTCGTCCAGCCATCTCGCAAACATATTCTAGTAGTAGCCTATCTTATTTCTTTTCTTCTTTTTTATCCGAGTACGTGTACACATACGCTTCCACCTGATTCGAACCATTAGGTCTTCTGTAGCGGGAGATTTGAAGAAGCCCTGTGCACAAATAAGAAGGGAACTTCCAGGGTCCTCGCAAAATTTATTTATGGAACTAAGTGAAAAACGACTTACCGGCTCGTAAGGGAAGGCCATTTACGAAATAAATGCGTCCAATTTATGAGAATAACGTGCAGTTTACAAGTATTGAATTCGGTTGGAAATAAATGTGTGTACTTTGCCGTTCTGAAAGATTTTGTTTCATTCAATTTTGGGCGGGTTTCTGAGTAATAGATTCCATGAGCGATGATTGCCCGCAATTTAGTTATGTACGTATTCTGCGAACAATTACAACAAATATATAAACAGGAAAATGAAAACTTACTACAGTGCGACCTCGATAATTCGAACGAATTAAAATGGCGGTGATTCGGATCAGTAAATAATTCAGATTGCTGAAGCGAAATAGTTTTATTAAAAAGGGAAACAATTAATGCAAAACAACTAGAAGAAGTACACAAACGACTATTATGTAAAACAGAAACATACTTTTTATATTATTTTGTGAAGTAGTTCGTAATTTTGGTCCATTTCTGGTTCATTACAAAACCCGTTTCTTTTAATCTTTACAGTACAAGAACATCGTGTAGTGAGATATTACTTTCTTTTATCCTCTTTATGTACATATTGAAACTTTTAACTGGCTCATCATTCTTATTGAACTCTGGACTTTCATTGTTACTACAATCATGATGTTGGTCTCTAGCATCTATACCTTCCAGTGGTAACAAATCTTCAAGCCAATTACGTATGTATTTTCCCTTTCGTGAGTTTTTTCTCGAGAGCATTGAGCATACCTGAAATATTATTTATCTCTTCATCCATGGAAAGCAGATTGCACGGCAATTGGGTCAGAGGAAGTAGATGTTTGGCATCGTATTCAATGTCTGAGTCATTGTTTGCCACACGAGCCATAATTTTATGACAGCACTTCTGCAAGATTTAGGAGGAGACGTCCCAAGTATGCATAGTAGACATACGTGGTCCTTTCTTTCTTCGTTATTAAATAAAATATGGAGAAAAAGTCTTTTTCGATAAAATAATTTTATCAGTCTGATGGCATTTTGATCCAATAGGTTGCAAAAGTACAGTACGATTTGGTGAAAGAAATAATGTTGCAAATTGTTCACGCTCACTAGTCAGCTCTTTTGTAGTTCCATGACTTGAGACGTTATCGACGATATATGTCAACTCTTTCAGGCAAATTGAGACTCCTTTAATAAATTCTAACATTACGAATAAATAATAAAACTATTAAGGCAACTTTAATTGAGCCTGTGGTTGATTCACTTAATCAGTGAAGGTTGATATATAACGCCTTGCCACAATAATTTTCGTTTTCTGTATACGTATTTCGACAACTACAACAGCAACAACTGCACGCGATCCGTACCGCTGAAAGCCAAAACGTCCACTTATTGTGGCAAGGGGTTATATATCAACCTTCAGTGATCTAATAAAACTATTTTAAAAAATTGCTGAAATTATCTATTCAGTGGCGGATGATTTATATTTAAGATGTATGTTTTTATTTTTAGTTATCTTTGAATTTCCTATCTTTCCTATCATTAACAGCTTTTATTTCTGTGAACAATCAGTATTGCAATATACTAGAAATATAAAGATTTCTTTGGTTATTTTTCGACCTGCAGCGGTCTTCTCCTGAAAATGAACCAGCGTTTTCTCGTGCAACATTTCCCAGTGCAACATTTCCCAATTCAAAGCATTTTAATCTGTATTATATATATATGTAGGCGCATCGTTTAATTGTTTTATCTTCTCGGCAAATACGATTAGGAAAATATTGACGGCATTTTGATCGTTGGATAGTTTTCACTGCACACTGTTAATACGTCATGAACGTGGTGAACCATATCTTTTTCTGAAGAAATCCAAGCCCTGCTTGGCTTTTCTCAAGGTACCTCTGGCATCGGGATCGAAATTACATTTGTCAATAAATCTAAAAGAAGTGAGACATACTTAGTAACAGTCCAAACTTGTCTTTAAAATAAATCATACCGTTTAATTTAGTCTTTGCTTTTTTTATATCGAAAATTGTTGATGTTCCTTCTCCGTATTCATTTGCTAACATTTTTACCACAGACTAGTTTTTCTATTATATTTTGCCTTTTAGAATACATTTTAGTATGTGCATGTATAACAAGTTTAAGCAATTTTTAATCCTCAGACATAATATATAGCAAAAAAAGCAAAGGCACACACATCTTATGATCCCCAGATATTAGATTTGATGCCGAATTTAGAAAATTAGGGGAATCCCCAACGGTCAATTTCATTTTTCCTATCGCAGAATTTACAAATACTATCAAATCCGGAAATTCGGATTATAAAGCACACTACACAATTGAAATACTTGGCCAGATTATCGAAGAATCCGGTTTAATGAAGGTCCTGATTACCGGGGTTACATTGTATAAGAGTTTGGAAAATGAAAAACTTCAGTGGTCTTAATTATTTAAAAAACTAGGTTTTGTACTACAAAATAACTCTATTACAATACAGTGTCGTTCTTCCCTTTTTGTTACACTACGAAAGGTACTAGGAAAGTTTTGCAATATGACACAATAATGAATCGTAAGAAGCTGCTTGTTGCTGTATGTTGAGGCATGTGCATACGTGCATAGTGGCCGCCGTGCTATGTCGATGAGCTCAGTTATTCGTTAGCAGTGAGAGTGTAAAGTGCTTGCGATGGCATCGAGGTCACGAAATGAAATAAGGGCAGTTTTGCGTTATAACTTCGTGGATGGTTTAAACATAGACCAGTGCTTCGAAGAAATGACTCTTGCACTAGGTGATGTTTGTCCACGTCGCACAACGATATTCAGGTGGTATAGAGAATTCCAAAGGAGAAATTTAACTGTGGAGGATGCTGAGAGGCCGAAAAGGCAACGAACATCAGTTACGGAGGAAAACGTTACTATTGTGAGAAAAATGCTTGGCGAGGACAGGCGAGTGACCGATCAACAGATAAAGGGTACTTCAGGCTTAAATGCGCCAGCAATTCGTTTCAATTCTGCATGATCATTTGCACGTGAAGAAACTTTGGGTGCCGCATCGACTGACTGAAGAACAGATAACTTGGTCCTGGGAGATGCTAAAAAAGTTTAATAAGGGACAATCTCGGTATGTGAACAACATCGTGACGAGAGGTGACGAGAATTGGCTGTACTACTACGATGTGCCGGCCAAAGCTCAAAACAAGGTTTGGGTCTTTGATGATGAGGACACATCCGTAGTTGTCAGAAAATCCCGATCTGTAAAGAAGAAAATGACAGCTGTATTTTCAAATCGAGTGGAATTGTGGAAAGCGTCGTTTTGGACACACACAAGACAGTCATAGCTAAGTGGTATACTAAACAGTGTCAGCCTAAAGTCATTGGATCTATGAAGTCAAGAATGGAGACCTGGTTCCCCCATCACGATAATGCTACAGCTTACCGCGCCAAAACCTGCACCGAATATTTGACCATGACAGGATGGAAACTTCTCGAGCACCCTCCCTACAGTCCAGATCTTGCTCCCTGCGACTTTGCACTGTTCCCGCATGTGAAAATGAAGCTAAACGGCTAAAAATCCCAATCGACGTGTCCGAGCGTTTTTTCAAACGCCCTTCCATTTAATTATTATCGAATTTATTCCATTTGGCTGATACACACTGTATATATATATAAAGGAGATTGTAACCTGTATTGTACTTACTCGATAATGTTCTAACAGACAAAAGTGGTCGCAAAAAATATATAATGTAGTGTAAAATTTAAACAAAGTGTTTACTTTATCCCTTAGTGTTTTATTTATTTCTTAATTTAATGGAATTTCACAAAGTAAAGACCTCAACAATCAACTATATCCAGATTAAATAATGATTTTTTTATAGAGCACTCATTTTCCTGTTATTATATCGCTCCATCGCACTCATCGCGTACAGCTAGCGGGCTCATCACACTGTACATTTATAATATCTAACAGTCAGTAATATTACCGTGAGGTGTTAGCAGGCGATGGAATTGAACTTGAAAATAAATCATTTATAATTAACAAAGATGAGGAGTAATAAAGCAAAAACGAAATATCTCGCCCCGTTTTGAAACGCATAATAAAAGGCAGCGAAGACATTCCGCCGTTCGGTCCCGAATCACAATTTCATTTCCAATTCTGATCTTCCGGCAAAATTATATTAATTTCGGCCCGCTTTATCATCAGCCTGATAATTACGTTTGCCGTTTGACGGGCCCCAGCATCCTGCAAATCAATGGTACATGGACGAGATGATAAATTTCGGAGGCCTCCGACGTATACAAATGATAAAAGGAATGACAGACTGTGACAGAATGTATTTTGTAACTAACAAATCATTTGTGAATGGACAGCGAACTCGTTTCATAACGATCATAAAAAACATGGACGTTAATAACGAAAATTGCGGCGCTATATTTCGATGGTATTTAATGTAGACGCAAGAAAGCAGGTCATGAAAATAATATTAGGTGCCATGAAAAATTCTATATAATAAATAAAGTTAATGACAGGAAAAGGACAGCGTAATATACAGCTATTCACTACAAAAATGATATCATAACAATATTAATAATAATAATGAACGGAGTCAAAATTAAGTATCAAAATACTCACATAAGACTATTTGCTTCAAATAAAACACAAGGACTTTCGGAATGAAAGAAGAGTTTACCAAAGATATTAGTATGTAATTTAGAATAGCCAAATGCGATATGTTTTATATATCGAAAACGGAAAATTTAAGACTCCTGAAAGTAAAGAAACACTTAACAAAGAAACTCTCACAAATATGCATTCTGAAGAAACTTGTCAGTGCTAGGGATTTGAACAAAATTTAAAAATAAACCAGTCATATGCAAAACAACAAATTAAAAAAAATATGACAATATTTATATTGAAGTTAAAGCTAACATCCAAAAATATATTTAAAGCAAATAATATATATGTACGAGGATAGTTTGACAAGTAGGGAGAATAAAACATAGGTGGTGCTCTAATTGGTAAAACAAATGCATTGTAATTTAGGTTGGCTATTTATACATATGTTTACATTCCATTATTTAGATAAATCGGTTTATTTTTGACAGCTCATTGAAAAAGAAGCAACACGTCGTTTTGTTAAAATGGAAAAAGCAGAGTATCGTGCGGCGATTAAATACTTCTCAATTAAGGGTATGAAAGCTACCGAAATAAAAGATGAGTTACGGGAAACATTAGGTGAATCTGCTCCATCATCCGCCACAATAAGTAGATGGGTAAATGAATTTAAACGTGGTAGAACAAGCTGTGTTGATGAAGCGCGCTCTAGAGCATCCAAAATCGTGACTTCTAAGGAAATGATTATAAAAATCCATAATATTATTAGGCAAGATTGACGACTCAAAGTGAGAGAGATAGCAGACATGGCAAACATTTTAACAAAACGTGTACACCACATTTTAACGAAAGAATTGGGCCTTTCCAAACTTTCGGCAAGATGGGTGCCGCGATTGCTTAGGACTGGTTAAAAGTTCACTCGTTTGCGCATTTCCAATGAGTGTTTGGACCTTTATAAGCAAAAGTAACAAAAGCAGATGAGAACAAATCTTGACGTTATTTGCAGTGCTGAATTCAAATCCAGGTTTCGTTTTTCAAAATTGATTCTAGTTTGTGAGTTCGGGCATGTTGGCATGTTGCGCTATCATAATGGCAGTCACCTGTTGGAGTCGCTAGAAACATTATTTAATTTATATTTTTAAAGTTTTTTTTTTGAATCCAAAACGTGTGAAAATGCAAAGACAGAATTGTAAAGTTGATTCAAAGTGTTTTTGTTATGTTTGCGGATGTTATATGATCAGAAAAATTGGCAAAGTTATTACTAATGTGATCAGAAATGCATATTTTTATTATTTTGGTTTCTCAAATTTCGCCGTTTTTTTGCGTCTGTGGGATAGCCGTGCAACTGACCAACATTACGTGAAAAAAAATGACCAAGCCGTACTAATTATGAACCAGGAAAACAAAACGTCTCTTCTATACCACGTGTGAAACCACAGAACATTTTCTTGCCACCACTCCACATAAAGCTTGGCCTTATCAAAAACACTGTCAAAGCGCTCGACCGTGAAGGACCGGCTTTTGAGTACTTTCCCAAATTGTCGTACGCGAAAATCAAACAGGCAATATTTGTCGGACCTGATATCAATGGCCGACAGAAATTTTACAAAATATTTAACGCCCAATGAAGCAGCAGCATGGGTATCATTTCAAGACGTTGTTCACAACTTTCTCGGTAAGCGCAAATCCCCGGATTTCAAGAAGAAAATCGACAGTTTGTTGCAAAATTATTGTAAGATTGGAGCTCGAATGTCTCTCAAAATACATTTTCTGCATTCCCATCTGGAATTTTTTCCTGAAAACTTGGGTGATACAAGCGACGAGCAAGGAGAGCGACTACACCAAGATTTGGCGAAAATCGAAAAACGATACCAAGGATTTTGGGACGAGGGCATGATGAGCGACTACTGTTGGACTTTAATGCATGAAACAGATCCCAAACAGTACAAGCGACTCAGTTCGACTGCTCTTCATGTCTAATTTAACACTTTTTAATGAATAAAATGGAGATTAATTGTCAAAAATTGTAAAAAATGTGTTTATTTAATATCTCGAAAACTAGAAGCAATATCAAAAAACGGAGTGCAAATTCGGATTCAGCGCCCTAAATAACTTTAGAAACAGCTTTTGGTTGCTTAGATCCAAAACTGTGTATACTTGTGTAATTCAAAATCGTGACTTCTAAGGAAATATTTATAAAAATCCATAATATTATTACGCAAGATCGACTCAAAGTGAGAGAGATAGCAGTGGTAAACATGGTAAACATTTCCACAGAACGCGTACACCACATTTTAACGAGGGAATTGGGTCCTTCCAAGCTTTAGGCAAGATGGGTGCTTACGACTGATCAAAAGTTCACCCGTTTGCGCATTTCCAATGAGTGGTTGGACCTTTATAAGCGGAATCCGGTTGATTTTTGTAGGCAATTTGTTACTTGCGATGAAACTTGGATACACTACAGTAAGGACGTGGATTTGCACCCCCAAAGAAAGCGAAAACCACTTTATCGACAAACAAGGTGATGGCATCAATTTTTTGGGATTCAAAGGGCATTTTGCTCATACCTTCAGAAAGGTGCCACAATAAACGAACAATATTATGCAGAACTTCTACAAAAATTAAATGTTGAGATTCGTGCTAAACGGCCAGGAATGGCAAATAAAAACATTCTGTTTCACCAAGACAACGCTCCCTCGCATACCAGTATAGTTGCATTTTCAATTAGTACCGTATGCGCCATATTCGCCGGATCTAGCCCCTTCCGACTTCCAACTTTTTTCACCTTATCATCTTCGTAAATGAGTATTTTGCGAGCCTTCCGGAATTGCATTTTAGAGATGACATAAGGGCATTGGAGCACCGTTGGAATAAATGTATTGCTCTTTTAGGAGAATATATTGAAAAATAAAAATTATTCTGTATTTAAAAAATTCGTTTTTCTTTTCCATTCTCACTACTTGTCAAACTACTTAAAGTTCCATTCATTTCGAACTGTGGTAACTTCGATTATATTCCCAGTTACAATTCATTTAATATCTTCGGGAGTGAAGCTTTGGAAATGAATAATTATATCGAATTTAGTATTGAATAAAACGTCCCATTTACGAATTTTTTAATATTCTGCATCTCTTTTAATCTTTTATTACTCTTTTGTCAATTCGGTATTAAATTACGATACGATTCTATGGACGAAATCTTTTGCATGGGAGAAGAATTTAATTATCCAGAAAAAAATATTACAGGTTATTTTCGTTCACAATTTAACAAATCCTGCTTCAATCAGGGCTAAACTACAGCTACTGTCTGTCGCACTGAAACTGAGTTTCAGTGCGTATTAGTGTGTCGTAGTTTCGGTAGTAGTAGTTGAGCTCTGAAGATATCCCATACGTGTGGGCACGAAACGTCGGCAGTTATACCAGTGACACGGTTCCAGCCCGGAAGCCCAGAAAAAGATAGTATGGACCACGACCGCGGAAGTCTACGTACCAGATTATTGTGTTCGTTTTTAATTTTTCCTACCTTGCTTATATTGATTTTATTTTCTATGTTATCTCTTTTTTATTTTATATGTATACTTCACATTTATGTGGAATTAATACAAATAACTGTTTAGTTATATAAATTAAGGTAAAGAATAACAATTCTTAAAAATTTCTTATCAAAAACGTAACAAAAATAAAGTGTAACCGACCATCAATACAGCCTAATCAATATCGTAATTAACGGCACTTACATGATTTCAACAATAACTAGCATTTGATTCGTATTGTTACAAGTTTCGCAGAAAGCTGTTGATTTCAGGAACGGACTAACAAGTAGCTAATAAATCCGATGTAAAAGTTTCCGAACGGTCGACCGAGTGCTTAAAACCAATCAGAAATACTTTAGACTGAAGTGCTGTCGAGGGTTCGACTGCGGTTATAAGTAATAAAGGAAACTGCTGTCGATTGAATTGGTTTGTCGCTGAAACGTTCTTTTTCCAACTTGAAGTTGTTTGTAAACTAATACTTTTTTGTTTTGATATATAGAGGGAATAGTATATTTTATTTTAAGTCGAATATTAATACTACTGCTGTTCAAGAGATTTCCAATTTTATTTCCTAAACTGCATACTAATTAATCTATTTTATATTTTCTCATAATTATTGAAAAGCTTCATTCATCGTTTCATTGTACTATGATTTAGGTAAAATAACGAAATCGATATTCAAATAATTCCAAAGACAAAAACCAGTTAAGGCAATTTGTTTTCGTTTTTTTTGAATTCCCGTATAAAAATTTCAAATCCAAGTATTTTCGCTTTCAGTACATATTCATGAATGAGTTAAAATTAATAATTAATAATTAATTAGTAATTATTAATACATATACTTTTGTTAGCATGAAGAAGCATATACGAGGTGTGGCTATTAAATAACGAGACTGACGCTGTAAAACATCTTATTGCGATTTCATACATATTTACTTACTATCGCCTTCAATATACACTCCACCTCTATCCCTACCACGCTCCATGCGAATCTTCCATTGCTCGAAACAGTGCTGAAAGTCTTCTTCTGTCAGCTCCATCAGGATACGCACCGCTTTCGGTTTCATAGCTTCAACTGACTCAAATTTTGTTCTCTTTAATTCAGATTTCACTTGACAATGCGGAATGAGCCGGTGCATTGTCATGGTGGAGAAATTGTTATGTAAAATTTGCCATACGAATTCTTTATCAATACATACAGTTTCAGCAATCACACGAATACTAAACCGACGGTCAGATCGAACCAGATTACCGATTTTTTCGATATTGTCATCCGTCATTGACGTGGAAGGGCGACTCGGCATCTTGAAAATGCTTAAACCACTCAAAACACGTGCACGCGATAAAAATTTATCACCAAACACTTCTTTCGATTTTCATGTGACATTTCACAACAATTCGTTGCTCTATTGTTACACTTCACATTTTTCCGGCGAAACAAAAAAGCAACTCTAATGCGAACGAAGACTACGGCTATACTGATTTGTTTACAGAGGCGAGAAACACTGCATTCGAAATAGAAGGCTTCACGATAAATAGCTGTCAGTTGTTGGTGTTTGGCGCATGACCACTTCTTCTGTACCAGCGTCAGTCTCGTTATTTAATAGCCAC
Organism: Dermolepida albohirtum; assembly: GCA_031893035.1. Taxonomy (NCBI): domain Eukaryota; kingdom Metazoa; phylum Arthropoda; class Insecta; order Coleoptera; family Scarabaeidae; genus Dermolepida; species Dermolepida albohirtum. Next base: position 189,612 of record JAVIWB010001954.1, on the reverse strand, counting down.
ACCTCGTATTGTACTACAAGGCAATATATGAGAAACGTTTTTTGAATGGCTAGTATACAGTTACAAAAGTTGGTAGAGTAACAGGAGAGATATGATTTGCTTCAGAATAATATGCCGTTTCAGATGTAATGGAACAGGGAACAGCAAAGCATACTTGTATACTATACCTGAACTAGCAATGGTGAACTAATCATCACTATACAGAGGAACTTTCGTTATTTAATAACAGTCTGAATGGCGCAGTTCCTAGCCACAATACGATCCATAGGTGGATCGAAGCTTTGACACCAACGCGAAACATGGGGAAAGAGTTGTCAGAACCCGCAAAAATTGCAAGGACACTCGGAAACCTCGATTCGCATTTGAAAATTTTACGTTTTTATATGAAACTCCATCCCTACAAAATGCAGCAGGTTCAATATTTCAGCGAAAGAAACACAACATGAAGATTTTGCTGTACGTATGAAAGTGTTATGTGAAGAGGACCCAAATGCAGTATTTATAATGAGCGATAAAGTTCATTCTCACTTGAACGGTTCTGTGAAGTAAGAGTTCCTCGAACCTCCACGAAAGCACAATAAGTACATAACAGTTATGTGAATGCCGCCCCTTATGCAATCAGGCTGTATATATGTTTTTCATATTAGAACTTTCGCGACAAGCAAACATCAGAAATATCTATTTTCACCACGATGGCCTCATAATGGTCGCTGCTAACGCTTCAGTGAACATTTTGAGAAATATTTCCTTGTCCTGCTGGTGAATTTTTCCTTTGGAGATACAAGAACGTGTTTACACTCACGAAACCCCCTAGTTTAATGGAATTGAAAGATGCCGAAGAGGTACATTTGATTGATAGAAAAATGTTGAGTCGAATTATGGTTAATTGTTGGCATTGAATTTAAAACTGTATTCAAAATGAATACCGCCACCTATGGGGCATAATTTTTCGTAGCTGACTATTAATACAACTGTTAGGCATTGATCTTCCAATATGTAAAAATAAAATAATTTTTATTAATAATCGAATGTGTACTGCTAAATAATGCTTCAATGAACATTTTAGGAAATATATCTCCTTGTGCTGCTGGTGAATTTTTCCTTTGGAGATACTCACAAGAACGTGTTTACACTCACGAAACCCCCTACTTTAATGGAATTGAAAGATGCTGAAGAGATACATTAGATTTTTATTTTTTATTTTTTTATTTTTTCTACCATTAACCATTAACAAATTACGAAATAAATGTCATATAAACGTTAACTGACAGTGTTATGTTTGTAAACTAACGACAAGACAACAATACATGACTTTAGAACTTAAAACTATACACAAAATATTAGTAAAATTAAACACGAAAACCAGTGTGATTTTCACAAAATATCATTATCGAAAAGGTTTCGTCAACACTGTGACTTCTTGAGACTCAAATGAAAATCTAACACAAACGGAATATATTCTAATCTGGTACGTAGACTTCCGCGATCGTGGTCCATACTATTTTCTTCTCGGCTTCCGGGCTGGAACCGCGTCACTGGTATAACTGCCGACGTTTCAGTGCAACAAACAGTAGCAGTAGTTGAGCACAGAAGATGTCCCATACGTGTGGGTACGAAACGTCGGCAGTTATACCAGTGACGCGGTTCCAGTCCGGAAGCCCAGAAGAAGGGATATATTCTAGTTAAGGGTAGAGGTGATATACAATTACAATAAAATAAATTTAAAAGGGGAGAATTCTACTTGGTCATCTAACAAATTATTACAGCTTTTACGTTTGTTTATTTGAATAGTTATTTGTATAATAACAGAAAATAAAGTAAACGCAATGGATATGAAATATTTAAGAAGAGTCAAAGGCATCACAAAGCGGGACAGAGTAAGGAATGACAAGGTCAGAGAAGAACTGCAGGTCGATCCAATAAACACCGGAATAAAAAGAAACCAATTGAAATGGTTCGGCCATTTGTGTGGAATGGGCGATGGTAGGCAAGTGAAGCAGGTATGGAAGGCAAAAGTATAAAATAGAAGAGGAAGAGGACGGCCAACGAAAACATGGAACGATGAGGTAGCGGCGACTCTCAAGGATAGAAATGTGACATGGGGCGAAGCAAAGTAAAGTGCCAAAGACAAAGAAGAATGGAGAAAATTTGTACATGGTTAAACTTAAGTGTAATACACCTTACAGCTGCGGGTAGAAAGGTTTTGATAATATATATACAAGGATAGTTTGACAAGTAGTGAGAATGATAAATAGGTGGCGCTCTAATTGGTAAAACAAATGCACTGTATTTTAGGCTGCCTATTTATATGTTTATATTCCGATATTTAGATAAATCGGTTGATTAGTTTATTTTTGACAGCTGATTGAAAAAGAAGCAACACGTCGTTTTGTTAAAATGGAAAAAGCAGAGCATCATGCGGTGATTAAATACTTCGTAATTAAGGGTATAAATGATACCGAAATAAAAGATGAGTTACGGGAAACATTAGGTGAATCTGCTCCATCATCCACTACAATAAGAAGATGGGTAAATGAATTTAAACGTGGTAGAACAAGCTGTGTTGATGAAGCGCGTTCTGGAGCACCCAAAATCGTGACTTCTAGGGAAATGATTATAAAAATCCATAATATTATTGCGCAAGATCCACGACTCAAAGTGATGGAGATAGCAGACATGGTAAACATTTCAACAGAACGCGTACACCACATTTTAACGAAAGAATTGGGCCTTTCCAAGCTTTCGGCAAGATGGGTGCCGCGATTGCTTACAACTGATCAAAAATTCACTCGTTTGCGCATTTCCAATGAGTGTTTGGACCTTTATAAGTGGAATCCGGTTGATTTTTGTAGGCGATTTGTTACTTGCGATGAAACTTGGATACACTACAGTACATCCGAAACTAAACAACAGTCTAAACAATGGTAAGAACGTGGTTCTGCACCTCCAAAGAAAGCGAAAACCACTTTATCGGCAAACAAGGTGATGGCATCAATTTTTTGGGATTCAAAGGGCATTTTGCTCATTGATTACCTTCGAAAAGGTGTCACAATAAACGGATAATATTATGTAGAACTTCTACAAAAATTAAATGTTGAGATTCGTGCTAAACGGCCAGGAATGGCAAAGAAAAAGATTCTGTTTCACCAAGACACCGCTTCCTCGCATACCAGCACAGTTGCGATGTCCAAAATCCACGAGTTGCATTTTCAATTAGTACCGCATGCGCCTTATTCACCGGATCTAGCTCCTTCCAACTTCCACCTTTTTCCAAAATTGAAAACGGCATTAGGTGGAAAGAAATTTTCGTCTAACGACGAGCTTATCATCTTTGTAAATGAATATTTTGCAAGCCTTCCGGAATCGCGTTTTAGAGATGGCATAAGGGTATTGGACCACCGTTGGAATAAATGTATTGCTCTTTTAGGAGAATATATTGAAAAATGAAAATTATTTTGTATTTAAAAAATTCGTTTTTCTTTTCCATTCCCACTACTTGTCAAGCTACCCTCGTGTATATATATATATATATATATATATATATATATACATATATATATATATATATATATATATATATTGAATAGTTTCATGTAATTACAACTTTAGCCCTTTATTTTACGAATGACGAACTCTAAACTAAAGGAATGATTACAAATATTTAAATGTACTGCATAATTGGAGTCATTTTTGTTATGATTAAAACTTCATATGACATATGAATATCGAGCGTAGATATTAGCGTGGCTAGCAATCAGAGGTTCTAACGGCTGCATCGTTAACTAAATTGCACTTTATTAGGTAATACAGTTACTAATATTGTCTGTGACACTTGAATTAATAATTCAATTATTCCATCCACATCAAGAGACAATTAAATTATTCGCTGTGTCGCTGTAACCTTTGACATTTAATAGATATATAAAATTATCTTTTCCCACATCTACATTTTGTATTTTGACAAAAATCTATCTATATTTCGATAAAAAACCACTTGTGAAATGGGAAGGGTACAAAAGCTGTAAGTATCCTTTCTCAGAGGAGAATAAATATTAAAGCAGTTCACGGGAGATTTCCCCTCGAGAGTAAACAGTATTTGTATAATCTGGTGTGTTTGTATTTTACAATAAGCAGTAGAGTGTTACAAAGCATATTACAGTAAAACGAATAATAATTTCCTAGTTTCATGTGATGATAACTTTAGCTGTTTATTTTACGAATGGCGAACTCTGAATTAAAAGAATTATTACAAGTATTTAAATGTACTGCAAAGTTGGAGTCATTTGGTTATGATTAAAGCTTTGTGTTCTGATATCCTTGTGTCCGTAGGTCTTCCAGATTGGCCGATATATATCTTAGAGTAATCGCCACAAGAAAGCTTATAGACTCCCGACTTGGATTTATTTATTTTGTCTTTGTTATTTTCAATTAATTTTCCTAGCATATTGTTAGTTTGAAAAGCAGTATCTACATGTTTTTTCAGTAACTTATTTATTTGTTTAGATTGTGGTTAACTCAACAGATTATACTTGTTTGGTTTTTGTGTAGTCGGATGTATTCGAAAAGCTTTTTTATGTTGTTATTGTTTTCTTAGTAAGCTATTCAATGTAATTTTATATCACCCTCTCCCCTGAAAATAGTTTAGTTGACTAGAAGAAGTTGCAGTGCTGACAAAACAATTATTACACTTTTTCACAATACTTTGTGAAAATCACACAACTGAGTTTTTGTGTTTTATTTTAATAACCATGTAGATAGCAAGAGACGACTTGATATAAAGGACAAAATCATCTCACAAGAGCGAAAATCATTTGAAATCAAGTGGAACGTATTTGAGACATAGTGAAAAGCAATTGAAACGTCCAGTCCAGTATATAACAAAACATTTTAATTATTGAACTTACTCCATTACTATAATCGAGTTCAATTCTTGTCCAGATTTCTTCACAATACAAGCTATTATCTCATTTGCCGTTGAAAATACAGCAGCATCAGCTACTGCCGGGTGAAGTTTTATCACGTCTTCTATCTCAATTGATGAAAACACATGGCCTTCTTTTTTAATATCATCACTTGTTCGTCTCCTTATGTAGAGATACCTGTCACTATCGTACTGAACGACATCTCCTGTTTTAAAATAACCTCGACTAAATGTTTTGTGTGTTGCATTTTGGTCACCATAATACCTGAATAGAATATATTGGCGCTTGCAATATATTCTTTAATGAGTGTACCTACCCTAGCATCATTCCGGGAATCTTTACTAAAAGTTCGCCCCTTTGTCACATAGCAGAGGCTGTCTTATGGTTGGATCCACAATTAGAATTGTTACTCCGGGATTTAATTGTTTCACAGAGCTTAATTTGTCCTTATTTTTTTAGAATACGTCTGCTGTTATTGTTGCTATTGTTCCTGTTTCCAGGCAACTGTACGAGCATATTATATTTAATCCTTTAAGTGTTTTCGCGATTCGTGCAAAATTTGTTTGGGACAAGTGCAATCCACCAACATAAATGACTTTCAGACACGACATATCGAAATCTTGTAAAATAACAAAGTTAAATCGATTGTCTTCAATTAATAAAACTACGAATTTATTCAAACACCCGAAAAAATCTTTTCTGGTGTACAAAGGGTACTAGTAAAGTTTTGCAATATGACGCAAAAATGAATCGTAGAAAGCTGCTTGTTGCTGCACGTTGAGAGATGTTCATACGTGAATAGTAACCGCCGCGCCATGTCGATGGGCTCAGATATTCATTAGCAGTGCTTGTGATGGCATCGTGGTCACGAAATGAGATAAGGGCAGTTTTGCGATATAATTTCGTGCGTGGTTTAAACATAGACCAGTGCTTTGAAGAAATTACTCTTGCACTAGGTGATGTTTGTCCACATCGCACAACGATATTCAGGTGGTATAGAGAATTCCAAAGGGGAAATTTAACTGTGGACGACGCTGAGAGGCCGGGAAGGCCACGAACATCAGTTACGGAGGAAAACGCTACTACTGTGAGGAAAATACTTGGCGAGAACAAGCGAGTGACCTACCAACCGGTAGAGGGTATTTCAGGACTAAATGCACCAGCAATTCGTTCGATTCTGCATGATCATTTGCACGTGAAGAAACTTTGTTCTCTCTGGGTGCCGCATCGATTGACTGAAGAGCAGATGACGTGTGAAGTTTAATAAGGGACAATCTCGGTATGTGAACAACATCGTGACAGGTGACGAGACTTGGCTGTACTATTACGATGTGCTGATCAAAGGTCAAAACAAAGTTTGGGTATTTGATGATGAGGACACACCCGTAGTTGTCAGAAAATCCTGATATGTAAAGAAGAAAATGATAGCTGTATTTTCCAAATCGAGTGAAATTGTAGAACGCGTCGTTTTGGACACACAGAAGATAGTCTCAGCTAAGTGGTATACTTAGCAGTGCCTGCCTAAAGTCATTGGATCTATGAAGAATCTGCGGCCAAAGTTAAGAATGGACACCTGGTTCCTCCATCACAGACTATACTTGTTTGTTTTTTTGTGTAGTCAGATATCTCATTCTTAGCGCTTTTCTATGTTGTTTTTTTGTTAGTAAGCTATCAATTAAATCGCTCTCGTAACCGTTATTTATCGCAATTTGCTTTATTATTCTTTTTGAAAATTGTAAAAAGAAAGGGGAATGGTTAACAATCTCTGTATTATACGACTGATATTTTTTGACTATAACTGACTTTCCTTTATCTGCTCTAGTAAAAATTATGTCATTTGTAAAACTTTTATGTTTTATTTCTTTAGCTAATGATTTATAAATCTGGTGCAGTTGAAGACCATATTGACTAAACTTTCATGTGGTGATTGCTCTGATTTATTCATCTATCATATAATATGATCAAAGCTGAAAAGCTTTAAGCATGTTCGATCTAAAAACAATCTAATCCTGAATTGCTTCATGTCACCGGTTCGCTCCATGCATGTCATCTTGTAGCTGAATTTATTAGAAACAATTATCCAAAAGTAGACCAATTAGTTTCTACCAAAAAAGTTTTTGGTAGATGTCCTAAACGCATTCGTGAGTTTAAACAGGCTTGCCGGACATTCTCAGCCACCACAGCAGGTATTGACGAGATGAGGAACGTGGCTTAAAGCTGTTTTATATTATGAGAAATTTTTACACATTATTAATCCTTGTATCTTAAATTTAAGTCCGCAAGATGCTCATACAATTTCAGTAGGTCAGCGGCTGGTATCAGATATCGAAATCCATACTCAAATAGAGGAAATTTCCGAAAATTATTCAATTCTTTTAAATACTATTTCAAAATTAAACAACATCGAGCTGTCACTATATGAAGCGCTGGGTATAGTATATTACTTCAAAGCTTCGTTAGGAAATTGAACAGATAATATAGGAAAATTAACAACCAATAAATTGTGTGCGGTTATAAATAAGAATTCCGATTTTCAAAATATAGTGCAGTTGAATTTGATGGAGCCTGTGGTTGATTAACTTAATCACTAAGGTTGATATATAACCCCCTGATGACAACTTGGTTGTCGAAATGCGTATACAGAATTATATTAGTTAATGTGGAAAGGGGTTATATATCAACCTTAGTGATTAAAGAATATAGTGCGTATAGACAAGAGTTTAACTGAATACCAAGAGTGCGAATATGATACGAATGTCTGTTTAAATTCGCGAACATCACATCATTAGTTGCAGAACGTTCCTTTTCCAAATACACCAACAGATTTTCACCTCGCCGTAGGAGTATGACTAAGTCGGCACTGGAAGGCATACTAATGACACAAAACTACAGCGAATTTTTGCGTCACTCTACATCAAAAACACAAAAAGAAAACTAAAATGGTAAGTAATTACATTTATTACTTTTAATATTGATAGAAACTGAGCCGTACCCTACTGTAAAAACACTCGTTTCGGAAGCCTTAATTAGTTATCAATTTACCACGCTGAATTTAATAAATCGTAGTCTTTAAGTTGTAAACAATTATTTTCATTTATTTGAATACTGTGTATAACTGGATGCTAGGCCCAGGTGGTTCAAAAAACCTCAGGTCAGCCCTTATAAAGGAATTAACAAAAAAGTCTCAAATTTAAAAATATTAAGCTAATAATATTTATCAGGTAACATAGATTTCATTCTTAAAATTTTATACACTCCCTCAATAACCACGAGGGTATGTAAAAGCTCACAGAGCATATCACAACAGCATGTATCTACATTATGTTGGGATTTTCTATTTTCTTTTCGAATTTAGCATTTTAGAAAAGTGTTTAATGTCTTAATTAATACACGGAAGAACTTCCTCCTGAATATTATAATAGTTTACAGTTTCGGCTAGAATAAACCGTTTCGGAACTCAACGCGACATTACAGCCCAGATGTGTGTCCGTCGGTCGCTGAATGTTCGTTTCCATTGTTGGACGGAAGTAAGGCGTCCGCTCTAATGCCGGTTTATGGAGCTTTACCGCCCCATTATCTGGAAATGCCTACTCCATAGGAAAGTCGTCGCCGGTCATTGTATTTGGATGCGACCGGAGCGCACAAGGTTCTCAGTTATGAAACTTGATTCAACATTGATAGAACGGATTTAGAAACACTCAAACTTTGAGAATCTCCGTTGTTAAATGTCTTCGTCTTTGCTATATATGGTTATGGTATAAATACAGGAGAAATATTAAACTTCACTAAAAATTATTAACATTTTTTCTTTAAATGTAAAACTTCTTTAATCTAATACAATTAAGTCAGGAATAAGTTGCAAGTATTTGTAATTGTTGTAGAATTAAAATATTGTCTGTTTATGGATAGTTACACATGGAACCCATCGATCTAGAAAAGTATGTACATGAGTAGTAGAATCAATTCATAAAAATAATATAGTATATCATTGTCATAAGTAGCAAATAATTGTGATATCTAATATCTAATGGAATTTAAAGTATAATATTTTGATAGAGGAAGTTAAATGTGAGTTTAAATATCATTTAAGGAAGGTATTGTTATTGAAATGAATTGATTTTAAAGTAGTTAATCAAGGTAAAGTAAAAGATAACTTAACCCATTAGAAACCAAGGCAATTAAAAATGAAAACTTGTTTAATTCATTTATTTAATTTAGTTAAAATATACATAAGGAACATAAAAAAAGTAAAAAATTATAAAAAAAATTCAGGAACTGTAGTTTTGGAGCTGTACCCAAACGGGTACAATGGCTTAATTAGTATGCTTATTTTTAGTGTGATATATTTTAAAACACTCCCTTTCTAGACAAAGTGCAATGTCACATTGTCCACACATCCAATTCTACTATGGAATTCGCGGGATCGCACAGGGTTTTTTATTCTCTTGGGGAAGTGGTTTCCAGCAGTAGTAGCTACACCAAGTGCCAGCGAGCCTTTTGAAGTTGGCAGTGTCTGCGTATAATTTCGAAGATGGTAGCGAACAATATGACGCTGAAACTCTAACATGTCCATTTGGGACTTGTTTTATATTACTTTTACGCATTGACCACAACGGAACTCAACATTGAAAAAAGCGGCCACCATCATTTCTTTCTTCGAAATTTTATTTTTTTTAAAATTTTTTTAATTGTTCAAGTGGAATATCGTGTTCGCTATCGCTGCCACAAAATACCTCTATTTCACCTGGAACATCGTATTGTATACGGTCAACTTCATTATTTTTGGCGACGCCTTCTTCTTCATCTGTATTATAATCTGGGCTTGGGGGTATAATAGCAATTTAAAATTCGTGGTGATCTTCCTCGTATTGACGTTTTTACAGTAGGAAATTCAATACAGTAGGAAATTCAATTTTTTTGTGGGCAAAAATCTAAAAAAATGCATACCCAATAAGCCATTGTACTCAATTGGCTACATCAATTTTTCTACTCGCCCAGCGTCGTTCCAATTAGTTCTTTATCTTTCACCTTTTTATAAATTGGAAACAGTTATTCCCCTATGCAAAACTATAACAAACACTTGTTATAATACAACAGGTTTTACTTCACGCAGCTGAATAATCACTAACCAAGCTAATATTTGCAAAATTAACGCAAAGGTATTAAAACTAAACAAAATATACAGTAACAGCACTATTTCTAAACATTTTGTTGTTGTGTGCTTTTTAAACACATTACACGTATGTTGAATGCAAAACCAAAAGAAACGTTACGTAATTTTACTACTCGCAAAATTTATGCATATTTAAATATTGCCTCTTTTCTGTACTCAAGCAAGTACAATGGCTAGGAATGGGTTAAGTGAACAAACAAGATATCAGTCGTATAGCTAATTGAGGTATTTATTGGAATGTTCCAAAATCTACATTTTATACAGAAACATAAGTCTTATAGTAAAATTTAAAAGGGAAATATTAAAGTATAATACTTTAGTATAGATTCTTTTTAGAATTCAATTGAATTTTGATAGGGCAAAGATAAAATTTTTAAATATCCTAATTCAAGCATTTAGAATATAAATTTTTTGTATTCGACTAATTAAAATTCGGGAAATTTGAATGTAATATCTAACTTCATATTTAAAAGGAAATTGAATTTAATTTGGACAATCATGAATGAGTCCCTATTCTTTTTTGTGAGTTACCACGAATGTTATTTAGATGAGTGGGCAAAGATCTGGAAAGTTCAAGACGAGAAGAGGAATAAGGCAGAGAGATAGTTAGCTGCTATTTATAATGATAATCGACAAGTTAATAAAGACCACAAGGAAAAGAACGGCAGACTCTATATACCCATAGGATATAGGCAGATTCTACCGATGCAACTCGATGGAATGCTATACGCAGATGATATAGTGTTAGTCGCGGATACATAGAAGAAAAATGCAGACGCTAGTCGACATATGGAGAGACAGAAAGAATGAAAATGGAGATTAATATAGGAAAAAGTAAATATATTACAAGGGACAACAAATAGAGCAAATAAAAACATATGAATACATGGGACTTATGATATCAGAGAGTGGGAATTTAGAACTAGAGATATCAAACAGAGCAAGGAAAGCCACCAAAATATATTATGTTTTGAACAATACAATATTTGGGAAAAAAGAGTTCAAAACACAAGTAAATCTCCAGCTATACAAGAAACTAACTACCAACGCAGTTATAAATAAATGGTAGGAAAGACAAAGTTTAATAAAAGATAACGAATAACGACATCAGATAGCGGCTAAATCAAGAGGATATAGAAAGGAAAAAAATACAAAAGAATGTTGAACTGGTTTGGGCACGTAACAAAAATGGAAAATAACGGACTGGTGAATAGGGTAATGTAAGCAAAGACAGGAAGGAAAAGGATGAGAGGAAGACCCAAAAATATATGGATACAGCAGATAGAAGAATTGATAAAGCGAAAGGCAGAAACGCTAAATGGAATGAAAGTACGAGCCAGTGATCAGGAAAGCTGGAAGAGGTGGATGGAAAAATGAACAGAGAAAATATTCAATAGGCTCATGGGAGAAATGAAATAGAAGAAGAAGAATAAAGTAAACGGTTTACAGAAATCTATAGGCCTGCTACTGACACTTTCGCGGAGATAAAACGCCGGCGAGGAACGATTCATCGGCCTCTCAACATGAAGGGATATGTATGAATATATATATATATATGTAAAAATCTTGGATATTTTAATGAATGAGGTTCACAAAGAGTGAACTACTTCCGCAGGGTAGGAGTGGAATTGTGAATAATACTTAAATAGGACGCGGGCTAGGCCCCATTTAGACCTTTGGATAAGACTAATGTAGATTTAGACAGTTAGTTTTGTAATAAGTAGTAAGTAAAGATTAAGGTCAGGTTACATCCGGTGCAGTGCCACAGGCGGAGCACCGGATTCTAGGACAATTATTATCAAATATTTAAGGTTTTTTTTCTAAATAAAAAAACTGACGCTTTCAATTCATTCGGCAAACAAATTAACACTGTATGAACATGTCTTTATGGAGCTCCTAATATTTACGCTCATGATGTGTAGCGCAATATTCGCAACTTTATTAATGAATACTTAATCTACTACTTTCAAAAATTAATTCAGTTCCCTCAACACATATTTGTATTTTGATAGGTGATTGGAATAGTAATGGGTGTTTTTTAAGCTGCAAGAGAACTATCGACATTGATAACTAAGCTTTGACAGCTGACAATGTCAAACTGTGTTGACATTTCTGTTCAGTAAGGCTCGGCAAGTCATCATGAATCGTTTGACGCCAGAACGACGCTTCCAAATTGTGGAAATTTGCTTTGAAAAAATAAATCTGTTCGCGAAGTTCATAGAGCACTTCGTCTATTTTACAATCAACATAATCGGCCTAGTGAGCAAGCAATTCGTGCAGTTATTGATAGTTTTCGGACTAACTTTACTCTTCTCGATTCAAAACCATTAACGGGACAAAGAAATGTGCGTACCGAAGAGAATATTGCTGCTGTAGCGCGAACTATTGAAGAAGACGCCGAAATGTCGATTCGTCGTCGTTCTCAAATTGTTGGCCTTTGTCCTTCGACTACGTGGAAAATTTTACGTAAGGATCTTGGCTTACGTGCCTATAAAATACAGCTCCTGCAAGAATTGAAGCCAAACGACCATCGTTTGCGTCGCATTTTTGCTGATTGGGCTCATTTGAAACTGGCCAAAAATGAGCATTTTTATCAAAGAATTGTGTTTAATGATGAAGCTCATTTCTTGTTAAATGGCTACCTCAATAAGCCAAATTTCCATATTTGGAGCGAAGACAATCTCTCAAGCCGTTAACGAATCACCATTACATCCATTAAAATTGACCGGTAGGTGCGATCCACACGCCAGTGGCATCATCGGTTCTTATTTCTTTCGAAATGAGGAAGGAGCTGCCCTTACGGTGAATGGCGAGCGCTATCGAACCATGGTGACTGAATTTTTGTTTTCAAAAATTAATTAATCGACGACATTCGGTTCCAACAATTTCATTCCAACAATACTTCTGTCTTGTATTATCATTTAAAGTTCTCAAGCTCTTAAAAAAACACCCGATATTTATTTCTGTCACACGTAACTTATTTCTAAATTACGTGTGAATTTATGGTTTTGCTTCATTTCCATTTATTGTTAGAAATAAGATTTTTCAATGAAGGAGTCAAATAAAGCTCGCACATTCTAATGTAATTAACGCAAATCCCAATGTAAAACTTGAAATTCTTAAAACGACACAATTCTGGGAAATTTGCGTGTTTTTGTCTCCAGAACCGTGCACCGCCTCCCGGCTAAGTTCTCGAAAATGATGCGGTTTAACTTTAATCGGTGTAATTATGCGCTAATTTCATTCGAGTTAATAACACCCATTGTGTCAGTTTTAAATTATGTTTCTTATAACGAACGCGGATATTGCAGAAAGTCACGGCTGTAATTTATATTTTCATTGTTAGCGAAATGTATTTCTTCCATATTACTTCTTTGGGTATTCTCGTCTTCCATTTGTTATTTTCCCCCCTTTCTCAAGCTGCCGAAAGGAAGCATGCTCTTCGTGACTATTATTTCTCTCTTTCGTTTTTTTTTAATGTTAGTTACATATTTTTTATCTTTCTTTACTAAAGAAAGATACTCATATATATCGTTGAGATGAGAGTACATGGACATATATCCATGTACTCTCATCTCAACGATATTCTATTTCCTCTAATAATATATATGCTTAGCGCAGCTTTAAATTATACGGGCTTGTTACACGGGGAATCACATCCGTACTTATTTTATGAGCGTCTGCGCTAAGAATTATGTCTAGATGTGTCTAGATGGCGTAGCAAAATTTCGAGTAAATTGAATCACACTCAAAGTGCATATAATTTATTCTAAATTGAACAACATAACAACTTAATTCTGAAGGGGATGCAATGCCCTTGACATATTTACGAAGAGAGTACATGAATTGGATACATTAACTTTTATCCGACATGTGAAGAGACATTTCTGTAGGCTTCAATCTTCGAAGTTACTATAATAATAATTAGAAGTATCTGACTTGTTTTGCTAAAATTGTATTAATTGAAAATTGTAGCGGTGCTTGCATTTTTCAAATTATTTATTCTACCGGTATTGGGCTAGACGTGTTATATAAATTTTTGCAATATTTTTAGTAGTTAATACGAGGGTGTACCCGGCCTGACCAAGAGTGGCGGTAGTTGTTTGAAAAATATCAATGTATTAGAAAGTACACAACCTATAAAGCATATGTTTCAAGTTTGAAGACTCCACGTTGTTTAGTATTTGTTTGATCATCAACAGTGAACGTTCTCAGTGAATTTGAAAAAATTGAAAAAATTGGTCATCGTTACGTGATACAATACTTTTATTTGAAAGGCCTCAGTCCAACCAATATAAAAGCTGAACTGGATTCTACTCTGGGTGAGTCTGCTCCTTTGTTTGCAATAGTGAAATATTGCGTAGCAGAGTTTAAACGAGGCTGTACCAGCTACCAAGGTGAGCATCGCAATGGTCGGCGAAATAAGGTGACGACTCCAGAAATGGTGAAGAAAATCCACAAAGCGGTAGTGAATGATCATCAACTGAAAATGCGCGAGCTAGCAGACATAGCAGGCATTTCAAGAAGTGCGATACATCGCATATTATCAGAAAATTTGGACATGAGGAAGGTATGTGCAAGGTTGGTGCCGCTTTTGCTCACACTCGAACAAAAACAGTGTCGCGAAGATGTTTCAATTGATTGTTTAGCGAAGTTTCACAGCAACAAAGCAGAATTTTTGCGACGTTTCATAACCATGGATGAAAGATGGATCCATCACTTCACACCTGAGACAAAAGAACAATCAAATCAATGCACTTAAAAGGGAAAATCGGTTCCAAAGAAGGCGAAGACCATTTCATCTGCAGGCAAGGTCATGCCATCGGTTTTTTGGGATGCGGGTGACATAATTTTCATTGGCTATCTTGAAAAGGGACAAATTATCAACGACGAGTATTATGCGAACTTGTGAGGAAAGAAATCAAGCAAAAATGGCCGCATTTGGCTAAGAAGGAAGTATTGTTTCATCAAGACGATGCACCAGGTCACGAATCCTTTATTGCAATAGGCAAAATTAATGAATTAAAGTTTGAATTGCTGCCTCATGCACCCTATTCGCCAGACCTGAGCGGCTCTGTGGTCAAAGATTTTTCAACAATGAAGAAGTGATGTCGGCAGTTAATGGCTATTTTGAGGAGCAAGGCAGAAAGGGTATCGAACTTATTAAACATCACTGAAAAAAGTGTATAGAGCTGAAAGAAGATTATATTGAAAAATAAATACATTCCTTTCCAAAATTTTTGTGTTTTCTTTTGTTGGGTCGGGTACTTCTGGGACCACCCTCGTATGAGCATTTTTTAGAGTATTTTGGTGTACGACAAAACTGAAACAAACACACGTATATACCTACAGAGTGTTCAATAATTCACGGATAATCGTGATTATATGATTAATTCTGTGGGGACAATTGTTATACAAATGTGTATTGTAATCAGTTAAGCTGTACGGTTGCTTAAAGGAGGTGTAGATTTGACAACATAAAATCATCAATAAATCAGAAGAAATATATGACAGAATACGAGTTTTATTTAAGTTTAGTGAAAAATAGTAATGATAATTAAATAGTAAGCATTAATTTGAAGATAAAGCTGTAACTTCTTTGGAATGGAATTTAGAACGCATTACAATATATCTGGGGTATCTCATTGACCGGAAGCGTCGTCTAAACTTTTTCCTTTACAAAGCCCCAAACAAAGAAGTCAAAGAGACAAACTATAAAATTGACAAGTAATTCAGTGCAGTAGTTCAGCCCTGAAGATGTCCCATACAAATGGGTACGAAACGTCGGCAGATATACTAGTGACGCGGTTCCAGCCCGGAAACCCAGAAGCAGATAGCATGAACCACGACCGCGGAAGTCTACGTACCAAATTGTAGTAAGTAATTATGTTTAAATTATAGACATTATTCTGGGCCAAGGTTGCCATAGGAAAATACGTAAAAAAGAAGTTTAATAAATGTACAATAAGGCAAAGTATTGGCATAAAACGACCACTTACACAAACTTAGTGCTGCATAATTTTATCTGACAGTAAAAAAAACATGATTTTCCACAGAAAATTTCAAAAAATTCGAAATACTTTTGTCGCAAGTTTTCAACATTCATAGTCAGTTGATTAGCGAACCATTTTACATGAATATTATCCGTGAATTTCTGAATATTTAAATACATGCAAAATACTGATTTTTAGGAAATTCTTTGATTCTATTGACTTCTCGACGTTTCAATACTCTCGCTAACATATCCATCTAGAACGCGTACTAATCGAGCTGAGAGCGCAGATATGTGTGATCCTTTTAAAAGCACAACGTGCCACTCGCGGCTGGTGAATGCCAAAGCTCTTTGTAATTAGCATCAAGCTGTTGGCAGAATAGTAAACATAAATTATTATTATTATTATCATTCATAGTAAAAATTACATACATATATATATATATATATATATATATATGTATGTAATTTATATATATATATATATATATCTGGTGAAATATTTATATATACAAGGATAGTTTGACAAGTAGTGAGAATGACACATAGGTGGCGCTCTAATTGGTAAAAAAAATGCACTGTAATTTAGGCTATCTATTTATATGTTTACATTCCAATATTTAGATAAATCGGTTGATTAGTTTATTTTTGACAGCTGATTGAAAAGGAAGCAACACGTCGTTTTGTTAAAATGGAAAAAGCAGTGTATCGTGCGGTGATTAAATACTTCGTAATTAAGGGTATGAAAGCTACCGAAATAAAAGATGAGTTATGGGAAACATTAGGTGAATCCGCTCCATCATCCGCCACAGTAAGTAGATGGGTAAATGAATTTAAACGTGATAGAACAAGCTGTGTTGATAAAGCACGCTCTGGAGCACCCAAAATCGTGACTTCTAAGGAAATGGTTATAAAAATATTATTACGTAAGATCGACGACTCAAAGTGAGAGAGATAGCAGACATGGTAAACATTTCAACAGAATGCGTACACCACATTTTAATGAAAGAATTGGGCCTTTCCAAGCTTTCGGCAAGATGGGTGCCGCGATTGCTTCCGACTGATCAAAAGTTCACTTGTTTGCGCATATCCAATGAGTGTCTGGACCTTTATAAGCTGAGTCCGGTTGATTTTTGTAGGCGATTTGTTACTTGCAATGGAACTTGAATACACTACAGTACACCTAAAACTAAACAACAGTCAAAACAATGATCAGAACGTGGTTCTGCACCTCGAAAGAAATCGAAAACCACTTTATCGGCAAACAAGGTGATGGCATCAATTTTTTGGGATTTAGAGGGCATTTTGCTCATTGATTACTTTCAGAAAGGTGCCACAATAAACGGACAATATTATGCAGAACTTCTACAAAAATTAAATGTTGAGATTCGTGCTAAACGGCCAGGAATGGCAAAGGAAAAGATTCTGTTTCACCAAGACAACGCTCCCTCGCATACCAGCACAGTTGCGATGTCCAAAATCCACGAGTTGCATTTCCAATTAGTACCGCATGCGCCTTATTCGCCGGATCTAGCCCCTTCCGAGTTACGCCTTTTTCCAAAATTGAAAACGGCACTAGGTGGAAAGAAATTTTCGTCTAACGACGAGCTTATCATCTTCGTAAATGAGTATTTTGCAAGCCTTCCGGAATCGTCTTTTAGAGACGGCATAAGGGCATTGGAGCATCGTTGGAATAAATGTGATGGTGTTTTAGGAGAATATATTGAAAAATAAAAATTATTTTGTATTTAGAAAATTCGTTTTTCTTTTCCATTCTCACTACTTGTCAAACTACTCACGTATATATATATATATATATATATATATATATATATATAAATGTTTCACCAGGTATATATGTATCTAATAAAACTTAACATATAACTTTATTAATGAAATATAAATCTATTGCTATTTTTTTCTTTACAGATCGGGATCTTCTGATAACTACGGGTGTGTCCTCATCATCAAAGACCCAAACTTTGTTTTGAGCTTTGGTTGGTACATCGTAATAGTACAGCCAAGTCTCGTCACCTGTCACGATGTTGCTTATATACCAAGATTGTCCCTTATTAAACTTTTTTAGCATCTCCCGACACCAAGTCACACATCGTGTTATTTGCTCTTTAATCAGTCGATGCGGCACCCAGAGAGAACAAAGTTTCTCCACGTGCAAATGATCATACAGAATCGAACGAATTGCAGGTACATTTAGGCCTGAAGTACCCTCTATCTATTGGTAGTTCACTCGCCTGTATTCGCCAAGTATTTTCCTCACAGTAGTAACGTTTTCCTCCGTAACTGACGTTCGTAGCCTTCCCGGCCTCTCAGCATCATCCACAGTTAAATTTCCCCTTTAGAATTCTCTATACCACCTGAATATCGTTGTGAGATTTTCATTAATAAATATCAAATTCTAGGTTACATGATACAAATGGATGATACTCGTATATATAGACAAGTATATGGAAACATAATTGAGAGGAGCAACACGACGGGGACAAAAATAATACAAGTAACGAAAGTATTAAACAAGCATAATTAAAGTAGCAGAGTTTATGCAAAGATTAAGGTAATTTGTATCAGCTTGGCAAATAAAAACGTAACAAACCATTACCATGAAGAAAGTTCACCAAATAAATATCCAAACTAATTCTAAATATAAAACAAACATTAAACGCTCAAATTGTGGCTACACATAAAACGAATTAACAAAGAACGAAGTGTTTAAATATGTACATTTAACGCGGCCGTTCAAAATACATATCATATAAAGGAAACATTACATCACAACAGGCCGTCCAAATTCATGAATATTTTTCATCCAATAAACACCGAAAACAGATTCCCAAACTAAGCAACATCGCGCTTCGCATCGCCACCGTATAAAAGGGATAATAACAAACCGTTCGGTTCAGGTTTTTCCTATTTATCGTTTCAGTTTACGTATATAAGGCACGTTCCGTTCACAGAATGTAGCGAATAGTTGCGAAAATTTCTACCCGCTGGCAAATTATTACCACTGCACGGTTACAAATACAACTACAGTGAAGAGAAAGAAAAAGGGTGACTGAAAGAGAGACATAGATAGAGGAAGAGAGAAGAATGAGAACGAAAGAGAGTTAACCGCCATAAATGAGAATTTCGAATGTGGAGAGTTCACCCACACCCCTCGCAGACCGCACATACACCAAAGCGCGCACATATTGAAAGCGTTTTGTTCGCTCGCAGATTTAATAAACCGAAACAGAAACAGAATGTAAATGTTTATGGTGAACGTATGTGGAAATCCTGTAGCCAGTAATTCAGAGGAGAATTTTGGATAATGAACAAAAAAAGAAGGAAGAGTGAACACTGAAGTATTTCAAGTTAGAGAAGGCAGATGAATTTGTAGAGAATCCCTTCTGTGACAAAACAACACACCTAATACTTTTTGTCATAATCCGAGCACAAGATTTAATATGCAGAATATCTGTTTTTCGTCTCTATTTGGAAAGAGGTAGACAGCAACGTACGAGGTTTAGATGAAAATTACACTCAATAAAAACTGCTTAATGTATGTCTAATTAGTTACACTAAATTTACGTTTCTAAATATTTCTATACATTATACTATATTTTCATAGACAGTCTGGCACGTAGACTTCCGCGGTCGTTGTCCATGCTATCTGCTTCTGGGTTTCCGGGTTGGAACCGCGTCACTTACAGCGTCAGTTTGAGTGCAGTAGTTCAACCCTGAAGATGTCCGTCCCATACAAATGGGTACGAAACGTCGGCAGATATACAAGTGACGCGGTTCCAACCCGGAAACCCAGAAGCAGATAGCATTTCATAGACAGTTTCATAAAAACGTATGAACGATCTTTGAAGGAAAATATGTCTTGCAATATAAAAACTTCTATATCATCAATAATACTAATAATAATAAACTTTATTGTCCAACAAACCTAGTTCCAGCTACAGGAAGACTAATCTAACTTAAAAATAAAATGTAAAGAGTAACTATAACACAGGCCAACCATGAAAAAACTCTTTTTATGAATTTCGCTTCCCTTTCTGCTTTTCGACGTGCTGAATCCGAAACTGAACTTTAAAATACCACAGGACGTAAAGTTTCCTCGCATATTTACTTTACGTTATTTATGCATCGTAAGCATATAAAAATACCCGTTTTGGAGTTTCTAGGCAATCAGAAAGACCCTAATTACGAAATATAGTTCAAAACATGTTGAAAACATTTCGAGAACTTTGATGTAACATGAGTGTGAAGGTGCATTTTTTACATTCACGTTTAAATTTTTTCCCTGACAATCTTGGAGCTGTAAGTGAGGAACAAGGGGAGTGTTGTTGTCTACCAAGATATAAAAGAGATGGAGAAACGGTAACAAAGTCGGTGGAATGTTAACATGATTGGAGATTACTGTTGGACCCTTCTACGAGCAACTCCAGGAGCATCATATAAAAGGAAAAGCTACACTCGAACTTTTACCGTGAAGAAGTTGAGGAAATACAAAACTTTAGATTCATATTCACTAGCATTGTAATAATAAAATGTTAAATTTTTCAATTATACTCTGATAATAAATTACGTACCTTTAAATATTAACTATATATTTTAATACTATCATACCCAACATAAGATAAAAAAAATTGGTACGTAGTAGAAAAAAAACTGATTGAAAATTTGGGTTCAGCGCACCAACATACATAAGAAACAGGTTGAACTTTGAAAAAAGATTTTAAAAAATATTTATTGGTTGCGATGGTTTCGATATGACTACGCGTTGGAAGGGTCGCAGTCTCGTTATTTAATTGGCATACCTCGTACAAATATAAAGTTACGAAATAATTGCTAGTATTGAAATAAAGCAGACATTTAATACAACAGGACAAACTAATGATTGTAACCAGAAGACTCTAGATGGCGAATTAAGAAATGTTAGTATGGAAGAAGGTGATTTCATGGACAACATTGGGACTTATTCGAAGTTTTGACACATACAAATTTTGAAAATCTACCATGAATCTTTTCTACAACATATTTTTGATTATCGTAAATAGTATACCAAATAACAGAGCAAGCATACTTCGAACGAAGGCAAAATATAATGTTTTAAGTAGATCGGAGTTACTTAAGAACTTGTTACTAATCCTTAACTACTGAGAGAGTTAAAATTCAAACAATTATGAGACAGTATTCCAAGAATTTTTATTGAATTCGTTTACAAAAGGTTTTGCTCATTTGGGGAATAATAGGGAGGAAAATGTGTTAATGTTCGAGTAAATGACATAACAAATAATTAAATCTGGTACGTAGACTTCCGCGGTCGTAGTCCATACTATCTGCTTCTGGGCTTCCGGGCTGCAACCGCGTCACTGTTATAACTGCCGACATTTCGTACCCATGAAACAAGTTTCAGTGCGACAGACAGTAGCAGTAGTTGCCCTGAAGATGTCCCATATAAGTGGGTACGAAACGTCGGCAGTTATACTAGTGACTCGGTTCCAGCCCAGAAGCCCAGAAGCAGATAGTGCATTCGAAATTTTAAAATGTATAACCTAAAGCATTAGAAGTCAAACTTGTGAGTAGGTCGTTTATAAAACGTAGTGGACCAAGATTGGAACCTTGGGGAACCCCGGAGGTAAATATAAAAGCATTAAACCAGTAGCAATTATAGAAAACGGAGTCTATTCTTTCGTTCAGGTACAGCCTCATAAGACCAAGATGACAGGGAGAGGACCCAAAATAAGAAAGTTTATTTAACGGCACTAAACGATCAATAGTATCAAACTGATCAAGGCTAAAGAGGAAGTTCAAGATTCTAATGCTGTTTAAATTAAATTCAAGATTTTTGAAAAAGTTCGACGAATAACTTATTAGCAACAGGATCCTTATAAATCAAGACCTTATTAGTTACATAAATATCTGCGCGAATATTTCCAGTAAACAATTTCATCCGTTGAAAAATGGCGTATCGTAAATTATATGTAACGTAACAGAATTTGCGAAGCCACAAAACACAGAAAGGACCCACGTGAAATATTTTTTTTTAGGAAAATAGCCTTCGTATCCTCGGTTAATGCAACGTACACAAGAGCCAATTTAATATAAAAGCACTTTCACTTAATCTCACACACCGCAACCCTAACCTGAATTATGACAGAAAATATTAGGTGTTTTGGCGTGTCACAGGGAACCTTTAAAAATTTATCCCCTCGCACCAGCTCGAAACACTCCGCCGTTCTCTTTCCTTTATTCTTTCTTCTTCTTCCCGCCCTAAAGTTCTCTAAATTATTAGCTAGGGACTTCCGCATACATTTACTATAAACACGCGTATTTTATTGTCCTTTCTGTTATTGTTTCTAGAATTAGTATTAAGTTGTAATGTTTATTCCTCGTTTGACAGAAATATTTCGGTAACCTATTAACTGTATCTTAGCACATTTATGGCGCGTATTTTCTAGTAAAAAACATAAGGAAACGATTATAAATATTCGAAGACACACGATTAAAAACAATGAATGATATACCCTCCTGCAAGTGATTGAGTTGTACATTAGATAATACCACATTCGAAATTTTAATATCAGCATAACCTAAGGTATTAGAAGCCAAACTTGCAAATAAGTCGTTTATAAAATTTATAAATAATAGTGGACCATGTTTCGAATCTTGGAGAACCTTGAAGAACCTCTGACGTAGATGTAAAGACATTGGACAAGTAGACATTAAACGACACGTGTTCTCGCTTTGTCGTTCAATAAATTTTTCTGTTGGACGAGAGAGTGAGGCAATAATTATTCATTATTTTTCTGTATCGAAAAGATACGATAAACTCAGCCAAGAAATCGTTCGTTAATAACACAAGTCTGCCTGACGATGAGTGATTATCTGAAACATATGTAGTAGACAGGGTGTTATTAACATTTGAATGATTCCTTTTAATATTCTTTTATTCGGCAAATCGGAATAAATTTTATTTGTATTAACGCATTGTACCACTCCTTCACGTTTCTAGAATTTAGCGAGCGTGGTTAAAGATTGAGTTCGGTAAGGGATTAGCGACTTAAAAACGAAACTTAATACTATGAATAAAATAAAAATATGTATGTTGTAGGTTGTGTCTACGTATTTAGGAAATACATATGTATTAGGTACGCAACTAAGTTCTCGCTGTTTTTTGATGAAAATGCAACTTTATTGTGAAAAAATGTTTACAAATGAATCATTCAAAATATTGCCCATCGCTAGCGACAACTTTTTCCCATCTTTCTGGCAGAGCTCGAATACCGCCACGGTACAAGTGTTCGTCTTTTGAGGCTATCCACGAATCAAGCCATTTTGAGATGTCTTCATATGAGCGGAACTGCTGATTAACCAGACCATGTGCCGTCGAACGGTACAAGTAATAATCCGACGGCGCAATATCTGGGGAATATGGCGGGTGGGGTAGAACCTCCCATTTGAGCGTTCCTAAGTAGGTTTTAACGGGTTTGGCAACGTGAGGCCGGGCGTTGTCATACTGTAGAATCATTTTTTCGTGCCTCTGCTCGTATTGTGGTCGCTTTTCGCGCAGTGCTCGGCTCGATCGCATCAATTGAGTTCGATACCGATACTCTTTTTGCGTTTGGCACGGATCCTCATCGAGCAATGCCTCCAATTCAGCGTCTTCGAAGGTTTTTGGTCTTCCTTCAGGCGAACGGTCGTCAACATCGAAATCACCGTCTTTGAAGCGACGGAACCAATCACAGCACGTTGTTTCACTTAGAGTAGCATCTCCGTAAACTTTTTGGGAGTTCTCGATGCACTTCAGCCGCCGTTTTCTTCGAATGAAAGAAGAAAAGCAACACTTCCCGCAAATGACGATTATTTGGCACAAAATCAGACATTTTCACACAACCAAAAGTATATGACGCAAAAAAAATCGCCAACGTGTCAAAGCGGTTTGTTTACCATATGTCTAGCCTTGGTTCATGACGTTTTGGTTATGTCACAATCGACCAGCACTTACTACTGGAGCTATCTCTTAAAAAACAGCGAGAACTTAGTTGCGCACCTAATACATTTAATCTTTTTGGGAGAGTAAAATAATATGTGTTTGAAATATATTATTCGCCACAATTGAGACTTGAGTTAATTTAATTACCAGATGCTGTAATTTTGAGATTAGTTTACAAAATATAAGTTCTAATCTAAAAAAATACACCTGACTTGATAAGAAATAATGTTATGGTCCGATAGATGGACCTCTCTCATTTGTTCATTTCTTTGTATATCTTTTTATCATGAATAACCATTGCTTCCCTCTCTCTTGTCCAACACAAAACTGTATTGAACGACAAAGCGGGAACGCGTCTATCTCGCATGTCAGCAACAAAATTTCCAGAGCGTATATAGAAAGACGCTTGCACCACGGCCATTTGCCGAATAAACGAATGTTAAAAGGAATCATTCAATTGTTAATAGCACTCTGTCTACTACATATGTTTTAGAGAATCACTCATCGTCAGGTAGACTTGTGTTATTAACGAACGATTCCTTCGTAGAGTTTACCGTATCATTCCTATACAGCAAATCGTCGTGGTGCAAGCGTATGCCTATAAACGCTCTGGAAACTTTGTTGCCGACATGCGCGATAGATGCGTTCTCGCTTTGTCTTTCAATACATTTTTGTATTGGTCGAGCGAGGGAGGCAATAATTATTCACTAGTCATTAAACGAAATCAACTTTTCTAAGTCAATAACGATTATGCAGAAAATAAGTAAATGTTTCCTTGTATATGTATTTTTCGATTTTATTTTATTTCCGCATGGGTTTAAAAATAAATACTATTCACAATTTGCCCTAAATCATCAAATCAATAAAGTACAATAGCTATTATTTTGTCTCAAGTAAGTTTATCGTCATATTTATAGGGCCTTAGAGATAATTATATTCACATTCAACTCTTCCTAATATTTTAATCTTAATTTTCTAATTATCATTTAGTACTTATCCGAATTAGCATAATCCTTGTATATTTTATAGATATTCGAAATTTACCAGATTAAATTTGTCATTAGGATTTGACATTGGGCACAGTTGTTCCCAAGGAATGCCGGGACACGACGGAAGCACTCGTCGCGGCTCGCGCCTTACCTATTAGTGTATACAACAAAATGGCCGACCCTTACTTAAAAAACACGCCTCGTATATCGCACGTGATTTACATACAATATTTCAATTCATGTGAAAACTATGGAATAATTCTTATCTTTTGTGAGACATATGTGAACTCGGCATTTATTACATTTGTAATGTGGATACCCTTCCAATCAGGAATTCCGCATCTTCGTCTTGACCCCTTTATGACGTTTAACATCTATTCCCAATTCAACATCGCTGCTGGGTCAACTACATTTTTTGTTTTCAACACTGTTAACAATACACAATATTGCTCCAAACGAAATTGCTGTAGTCTGCTGATTCAATTACTGAATGAATTTTAGGCATTGATTTATGATTTCTTCTTTTACAAGGTAGTTATGAATTAATAGTTATGTTCAAGAAATTGTAGAAGAATCTCATGTACCACTTTCTCGATTTTATTGGTCTTTTGAAATGACATACGTGGCTATAAAACATATCAAGGTTATCCATATTTACATAATACTGTTTGTTAACGTTTGAAGATGTAATTGCGGTATTCTTCATCTGTGTTCTTACAAATTTACTAACGTGATGTATTGACAATGTACCATAGCACGACGACAACAAATTCACTACCTTATTATCATCCAATGCACCAATACTAAGGTCAACATTGTCGACATGGGCAACATATTCTTCTAATGTTTCTCTTGTCGTTTTCATGAAAGTTTCTTCATCGATAAACTGCCTATGTGGGATGTTTCTCAAGTGTGTATTGTCTATCATAATCCTCTTAAGTTTTAATCTAGTTGAATTTTATAAATGATTCGGGTAATTCCACCATATTATTACGTACCTGTCATAATTGCATTCTCCTACCCCATTATTTCTGTTGTAGTAGAAACTTTGTCTTACTACAAATGTTAATTATAAATCAGTTCTTTCTTATCATCATAACTAATAAATTCCTTTTCCATTAAGTTATTGTAGAGAGGGTCGTCAGGAGAAAATTCTCAAGTTATCAAACAGTTTTGATTTTCCATGTCTTTAGAGGTTAAGTTCGTGTAGTGTAATTAATAATAGGAAATAATGGTTAATTATTTATGAGTTCTCTATTTTGATTAATAACCGTCACCGTACATTAAATAAAGTGTGCGTATACGGTCTTATAACCCATACGCGATGAAACCCTAGGCAGTAGGTCATCATCAGTCTACAAAAACCTGTATCAAGAACAAAACAACTATAAAACTAAATTCTAACAAAGAACAACATAACAGCTGTAAAACAAGATTCTAAACTAAACATTGAATTCTAGGTTATATGCGCGATTATGCGAAGAAAATGTAAGGATTTTTATCGACTATTCTTTCACACTGAAGTAGTGTTAGTATTGGCTTTCGAAGGGCTTTCGTTTGACAAGATTTCTTTCACTTTTTGAGATTGTTTCAGAGATTTTGGATGTCAGAAAAAAATACACGTTGAAAGGAAATTTAATTAAATAGAAGCCAAATATTGCCTAATTGACAGATATATTTAATAAATTTAATGTCGTTAACGTGCAGCTACAAGGTGACAGTCTAAATTTAATAAAAAGTTCACCATTGCAGCTTTTCTCGCCAGAGTCAATCTAATAAAACAAAACATTGGAAGGGGCGAACTTTCCCAGTTCCTTACCTTGCCATTGACGAAGCTCCAGGGTGATGATATTTTAGTCTACGTTCAAAATTTAAATGTCCTTCACACTGACTTTAAAACTACATTTGAGGATGTTTTCACTGTGAAAATACCACAATGGATTATCGATCTATAAGGCTACATTTAAAAATCAAATATCACATTACAAGAAGAACTGAGAGAAATAAACATTAACGAAGAACTTAAGGTGCAGTTCAGAATGGAGTATCAGCAGTTCTGATAATGCCTTTATGGATTATTACAAGGAAGTTTTGATAGCTTTCCCAATTTCACACCTCGCGCAAACGGGTTTTGGCGCGATAACCAACTTTCTGGCGAAAAAATAAGAAATTTGTTGCAAATCACTGGCGGTGGAGATCTGAAGATATACCTCACTAAATTGAAACCAAATATTAAACGATTTCTATCAAATCGTCAGAGTCATTGCTCTTATTAACAGAATTATTTGTGGATTACCTATATATATACTAATTGTATACACTAATAGGTGGTGCTCGCGCCGTAACGTCTGCTTGTGTCGCGTCCCTTGATTTTCTGAGAACAACTGTGCTCAGTTGCAGCTGTATAGGTAACCTGTACGGTCTATCATGTGTCTTTAAAATGTTCAAGATTATCGAATCGCCCGCTCCGTGCGAGGTATGGTCAGTGATACGTTTTTTGTCGGCAAGAAACATGTATGCTGCAGACATTCATCGGCATATTTGTTAAGTTTACATAGCTACTGTCATGCGTGAAGGCAAAGTGCGTGAGTCAGATACTTCTAAGCTGGCCGCGACAACGTCCATGATTAGTTCCACTCTGGTCGCCCATCTGTGATTACAGACGACATGGTGGCTACAGTTGAAGAGAAAATAGTTCAGAATAGACGCTTCGCCATAAGCACTCTTTCAAACGACATTCCTGAAGTATCGAGGTCAGTGCGAAGCAGGCGGCAAGTTTTTATGAAAAGAATATTCAAAATCCAATTGTTATGTTTGATAAGTGTTTCAACAAACTTGGCAGCTATGTTGAAAAATAGAGAATTGTATGTAAAATCTGGAAATAAATTTGATTTTTGAAAATTTTCTTTCGTTTGGTTTTTATTTTCAAACGATCCTTCCTTAAAAAACACGGCTCCTATTTTTAACTTTATTGGTTCTTATTTGTTGTGTCAAAAATCTAAACACTCACTTGCATTTTGTGCATTTTCACAAAAGACCTGAATAAAAATTTTACATTTCTTTAATAAATTGTTCACTTCCTTCAAAAATCATATTAAAGTGAGTAGCTGTAAAAAAGACGATTGACGTTAATAGGGTTACAAAAGTTCAATATTTTATAGGGAGTCTACGGAGAAAAATTCGGTAATTGGTCTTCGGAGCAAAAAAGTTTGCACTGGATACTCTGCACTAGATACTAATAATAGTAATAAATGATTTTCAACAATTACTGGGTAGTGTCTTTTATGCAGTTCTTATTTACTTATTCCGGTACTTGAGAAATAAATCGACCTTATAATGTATACATCTCCGTTCAAAGATCTCCGTGGATAATTTAAATTTTAAATAAAACAAGACCAAACAGTCCCAATAGCGCATCTAAGAAGGCGATGGCAAAAAAAACAAAGAAATTTACATGATCCGCCTGGGTCATAATATTACATCAAGCAGAAACGAGGTAGCCGTAGACAGTTTTCTACTCGTAATGTTGAAAAATGAACATTAACCGTGACGTTAGGCGCACGCTTTAATGGCACGGACCCGTCAACTTGAATTGCGCCCATCATCATGTTTCCTTGCATGAAATAAGTCATGCTCTCCCGCATGCACCGTCGCAGTGCGGTCACTCATCTTCTCAGTCAGACTACGAGATTTTCTTTTAAAGATTAAGGCATTAGTCTCCGCTCGAAATGGCAGCCAGGTTAAGGGGAAACAATGGAGGCGAGGATATGGAGGAAAGACAAGGCGAATCATAACTGAAGCACCATCTGTTCAGTACAGTTTGCTGTTAATGATAACGGCGTAGGTTTACAGGATGAATTATAAGGTAGAGGGAAACCGTAAATCACGTTCAATCGTATTTATACCTTTGAATATTGTTCATGAACAACTTAGAACTCTGATAAGTTTATTAAAGCGAAAACTGATTTAATTATCCTAGTACGTGGGGAATAAGTTAAACTATATTAACTGTTGATATAATACGCAAGTAATGTAATTTTAGTTATATAAAAATTTGTAGTATTAACCCTTCATTTCATGTATTGTGAAATATCGAAAAAACAATAATTCCAGATGATTATTGAGAATAAGGATTGAAATATAAAGTTTCATGTATGCAAAAAGAGTATTGATAGTTTTTACAAAATGTATAGTATATTGCATATTTGCGACACAATGAACTCATACGAAGCGTGTTTTTTAAGTAAGGGTCGTTTGAAAAAAGAAACGAAAGTAAATTTTCAAAAACCAAATTTATTTTCAGATTCTACATACACTTCTATATTTCGTTTTCGATTTATTACTACTACTAGTGCAGAGTTTCCAAAGCCTTTTTGCCCTGGAGATCAATTACAGAATTTTTCTCCGTAGACTCCCTGTCTATAGAATATTGAAATTTCCTAAACCTATGACCTATTAATAACAAACGTCTTTTTTACAGCTATTCACTTTAATAGGGTTTTTAAAGGTAGTAAACAATTGTAAAAAATGTAATATCATGGTTGCCAAATTTGTTTAAACACTTAAATACCCTCTTCATAGGAAGTCACGGCCGTTTTCACGTCTTCGACATCATTCTAGTGGTTGCCAATGAGATGATGTTTGATATAGCAGAAAAGATGGAAATCGCTCGACTCAAGGTCAGGGTTGTAGTGGAGGGGTCCAAAACTTTCCAGGCAAAAGAGTCCAATAAAGCTCGCACCTCAGCTGCGGTGTAAGGCTTTGCATTGTCATAGAATATCAATGTGCACACATTTCAAATGTAACCTTTTCAATTAGGAATTTTGCATCTTCGTCTTGATTCCTTTGTGACGTTTAGCATCTATTCCCAATTCAACATCGCTCCTGGGTCAACTACAATTTTTGTTGTCAACACTGTTAACAATACACAATATTTGTGTAAGCTCCAAACGAAATTGTCGTAGTCTGCTGATTCAATTACTGAATGAATTTCAGGCATTGATTTCTTATTTTTTGCTCTTTTGAAAAGTAGCCATGAATTAATAATTGTTAAGTCCAACAAATCGTAAAAGAATCTATCGTACCATTTTCTCGATTTTATTGGTATTTTATAACGACATACGCGGCTATAAAACATATTAAGGTCGTCCATATTTACATAATACTGTTTGATAGCGTTAGGAGATGTAACTGTGGTATTCTTCTTCTGCTTTCTTACAAATTTACTAACGTGATGTACTGACAATGTACCATAGCACAACGATAACAAATGAAATTAATTGAAAAATAGAATTAAACCATTAAACCAGCAACTGCGAACGACGAATCATCATCCACCAGGACAATGCAAGTTCGCACACTGCACGCAATTGAATTTTTAACGGAACAAAATGTCGAATTGTCGCGAGATTTCTTACACTTTTTCAGTCTAACGCCGGAGAACTTTTCACTCAACGCACACACCTATTGATTTGAGCTCGGAGTGTACGCGGCTAATATTGTACGTTTTTAATTATTAATATTTTGCGCACGTATTTGAAAGCAGTTATTATATTCGCGATTATGTTAATCGAATGACGAATATTTATTATGTTATGAGATCTTCTATTGTTTATTGAGAAGGTTTTTTATGTGGTCTTATTCCTAAAGTCTTATTTTTATTATTATTTTTAACTACAATATTTAGATATTTATCATGTTTGCTTTTGAAATAGTTAGTCGCAGTCATTTGTTCATTTTCAGTGGATCAACAATACAATCTTCTAAATTCTAAGGTCAGTACATGAAAATAGGTTAAGAACAAAATTACAAAATATAGATAAATATAAAACCTACTGTACTATTAAATATTTATGGTATTCTTCTAATGTGGGCTATTTGTTTCAAAGTAGATTATATAATTTATTTTTCATTACATCATAATTTTCTATAGATTTTATTTACCTGGGCAATTCGCTGTACAATTTAATACAACAGTAGTATATTCCACACTGACAGCTCATGACAAGGATATACATAAATACTTTAGTCCGTCCCTTGTATCGCAAATTAATGTTACATATCCACACTCAAAAAGTTCTGGATGCATTTATGTTATTTAGCAATCTTCTTGCTTGCTTTTGAACTACAAACACATATTTTAAATTACCAATAAGGGTTCCCCAAAAAACAATCACATGTCTTAGTTGACTATAAAAATTTTAAAAATAGAAAAGTTTAGCTATATACTTACTTGTATTCCTTACTTTTAGACCATAATTAGTCTTACCAAGTATCTTATAATAGTTTGCAGACGTGTTCAGTAAAAGTTAACGAGTTAACAATCATCGTTATATGTACATAAGAACCCGAGTTACAAAATGATAAGTTTTATTATGTAGTCTTTTATCTTCTAGAGTATAAATATGGTAGCTTATGAACAGTATACATTTAGGTTTCCTTACATTTAACAAGATATTACCATTATTTGATCACTTTTCCAGCATCTTCATCATACAGTTGCTTGCTTTTTATTAATTCGGTTTAAGCTTCAGTTTTAAAGAGTAAAGTGACGTCGTCTGCATAATTAAAGCCAAAACAATTATCATTATTAGGTGTGAGATCATTTATAAATATAATAAAAAGTAGAGGACCCAGAATATTGCTCGCCCTGTGGTACAACCATAGTCACCAATAGCTCCTCAGATACGATATCGGAACCATTAGCTACATTTTTCAATTTTACATTTTGTTCTTAGCTCAGATAAGTACGAGGGTAGTTTGACAAGTAGTGGGAATGGAAAAGAAAAACGAATTTTTTAAATACAAATTAACATTTGTTTTTCAATATAGTTATTCTCCTAAAAGAGCAATACATTTATTCCAACGGTGCTCCAATGCCCTTATGCCATCTCTAAAATGAGATGTCGGAAGGCATGCAAAATACTTATTTACGAAGATGATAAGCTCGTCGTTAGACGAAAATTTCTTTCCACCTAGAGCCGTTTTCAATTTTGGAAAAAGGTGGAAATCGGAAGGGGCTAGATCCGGCGAATAAGGCGCATGCGGTACTAATTGAAAATGCAACTCGTAGATTTTAGACATCGCAACTATGTTGGTATGCGAGGAAGCGGTGTCTTGGTGAAACAGAATTTTTTCTTTGCCATTCCTGGCCGTTTAGCACGAATCTCAACATTTAATTTTTGTAGAAGTTCTGCATAATATTGTCCGTTTATTGTGACCCCTTTCCGAAGGTAATCAATGAGCAAAATGCCCAAGTTTCATCGCAAGTAACAAGTTGTCTACAAAAATCTACCGGATTCCGCTTATAAAGGTCCAAACACTCATTGGAAATGCGCAAACGAGTGAACATTTGATCAGTCGTAAGCAAACTTAGAAAGGCCCAATTCTTCCGTTAAAATGTGGTGTACGCGTTCTGTTGAAATGTTTACCATGTCTGCTATCTGTCTCACTTTGAGTCGTCGATCTTGCGTAATAATACTATGGATTTTTATAATCATTTCCTTAGAAGTCACGATTTTGGGTTCTCCAGAGCGCGCTTCATCAACATAGCTTGTTCTACCACGTTTAAATTCATTTACCCATCTACTTATTGTGGCGGATGATGGAGCAGAGTCACCTAACGTTTCTCGTAACTCATCTTTTATTTCGGTAGCTTTCATACCCTTAATTGCGAAGTATTTAATCACCGCACGATACTCCGCTTTTTCCATTTTAACAAAACGACGTGTTGCTTCTTTTTCAATCAGCTGTCGAAAATAAACTAATCAACCGATTTATCTAGATATCGGAATGTAAACATATAAATAGGCAACCTACATTATAGTGTATTTATTTTACCAATTAGAGTGCCACCTATGTGTCATTCTCACTACTTATCAAACTATCCTCGTAGGACTACATTTGAAAGCTAGATTTTGAATGCTATATTAATTGAATTTCTTTAGGAATATATCAAACTTTACACTAACAAATACATTTGATATGTCTAAGGACACACCACAGATCGATTCTCTGTTATCTAAAGTCGTAACTAAGTTTTGGGTAAATTATAAAATAGCAGTTTCGATGCTTTTAAACTATAGAAATATAATGTAGTTATTACACTACTATTAAGAAAATCGACCATATAGTTATTAGATTATGTTATTAAACTTCGTATGGTAGAGATTTTAAATATTCAATAAATTCTTTAAATTTCTTGGTTTACTTACTTCGCTTGAAATTAAAATACTGCAACGCCTTAAAACTCCATTTCAAAACGTAACGAAAACATTAAATACATGCACGAAGAACAATATTTTATAGATTAAAATTCGGGAGTGAATTCTGTTGTATCGCGATCTTCAGCTCCGTTTATGATGGTGGTATTTCACGAGAAAATATCACCTTAAGATCCAAAAGCGCGAAATACTCAAGAAGATTTTATGATAGCGACGATAATAATCCATTATTTTACGGCCTATTTACGAGAACAAAACCCATTTAACATCGCACTCGGATACAAGTTCGCCCATTATCCAGAGAGCAAGGTAAAGAAAACCGATCTAGTAACCAACCCGAAATCTTCCAGGCAGACATAAATAAAAGTGACGGTGGGAAAGCCGTCTCCGGCAACTTTTCACTACAAATTTCCCAATCCAACGAAAACGAACGGTGAACACAATTGGACGTCCGCAGGATAGATATACAGCCAAGACTCCTGCGCGACAAATGTACCGAAGGTTTTGTCATGGGAGGTCCCGATAACAATACCGTCAACCATACAATTAATACCTTGAAACTGGGTAACGGTATTGTGTCTCGGGGGGATTTTGAAAAATACGTTATCCTATAGAGCGAACGCTTTCGATGATAGAAGAAAATACAAGCCATTGAAAATGCGTTGGAGTCCTGACAGATTCAAATGCGAAAGTAATGAAATTTTAAGAAAGCATTGAAAGGTTTTGAATGAAAGCGAATGAAATAAATCGCAAAAGGAATGTACTACCGTATAATAATTTTAATAAAGGATGGCTGTACAAGACTAAAACATCCTCGAATATTCTGGTTTATAGAAATGAGGAAGTATAAAACTGAATCAGAAATCATTTGGATAGCGCTAAAAAAAACGTCAAAATAGTTCAGAAAACTAACGAAGCATTATAAAGAGTGTTTCAAATTGCGCGGTTCTTTTTAAGAATAAATAAAATATAGGTGGCGAACTGAATTGATGTGATGTATGACATTTATAAAAATGGCTTCCTACACGGTACAATAACGCGTTTAAATTGTGAATTATTTTATGAAAATCAGCATTCTGTGAAAAGAACGTCCATCTGAAAGCACTATTGGTCGAATTATTTTTAAAAAATTTCAAGAGACCGGTTCGATGAAAGATAAAAAAAAGTGAAAAATACAGTCGTAGTTGTCGTTCACAAGAAAATATTGGTTTGGTTCGTGTTCAAAGTGTTGTGGATCAACAACATGAAGAGGTTAAAATAACACAGGAACTGAAGCCATTAGATCATTTAAAACGTCGTTCATTTGTCAATTTAATCAATGAACAACCAGCTGATTTTTCACAAAAATTAATGTGGTGTGCATTATGGTCAGGTGATGTAATTTGACCTTACTTCTTTGAAAATGCTGCTGGTGAAGCTGTAACTGTCAATGGTGATCGATATCGTCGGATGATAACCGAATTTTTGTAGCCTAAATTAATGAATATTTATCTAGAGGATATGTGGTTTCAACGGGATGATGCTGTACCTCACTTTGCACACGAATCAATTGAAATATTGAGAGAAAGATTTCCTGGGCGTGTAACCTCAAGAAACGGTGATGGTAATTGGCCACCAAGATCATGTTATTTGGCACCGTTAGACTATTTTCTGTGTGAAAAGTCTGGTTTATAAAAACAGTCCACAATCAATTCCTGCTTTGAAAGATGAAATTATTCTTGTCATTGGTGAGATAGAGCCTCAATGATGTCAAAATGTCATTGAAAGTTTTAACGAAAGAGTGGACGTTTGTGGAGGTGCAAGAGGAGGCCATTTGGCAGATATTATTTTTCGCATATAAATGTCATAACTGATGCTTCAATTACCAATAAAAAGTTTTTGAAAGTGAATGCAAACTATGTGTTTTATTTATTCTTTAAAAAAACCGCCGAAATTTGAAACGCTCTTTACGTGAAAATATAACTTTGAACGTCACTAAATTCAGAAAAATTATTCGATTAATCTTAACCATTTTTATGTTTTAATCTTTAAATTGAGGCATACGAAGTGCTTACTTAAATTATTTTATATTTAAATTAAATGAGAAATTAAGTTTCTTTTAATCAAAACAAATTATCCATTGACACAATCCTGTTAACAACTCAGATCGTAAATAGCTTAAACCGGTCGGATTACTATAGTAGTCCCCATTGCAGTAAGTAATCCATAAGGAACAAGGTATACGTAGTAACATATAAAATGTTTGAAACACGCGATGAGAAAATATTCTTATTCAGTTCCATATCTAGTGATATAACATTTGTAATAGTTTTCGTGCGTTTGTCAAGTTGTGTGTCAAGTAGCGCCGTCTTGTTGGAAACAAATATCGTTGGGGTCACGGACTTCAATTCAGCAGCAAATAGTCATGGAGCGATACCGGGTACCATTCACAATTACGTTGAGGGCGCCTTCATTTTTGAAGAAATATATACCGATGATTTCCCATAAACCAGACTAAGCCATGTTTTTTTCTGGATGGCATCTTTTGAACCTCTTCATGTTGCTCTTCAAGCCGAATACAGCAATTGTGTATATTGAGGTAGCCATTAAGCCAGAATTGGGCCTCATCGCTAAATAAAATTTTAGTCGAAAACGGTGGGTCTTCAAGCGAAAGGTTGGCCACTTTCAATTCTTGAACAACTTGAATTTTGTATGCTTTTAAACCAAGATTTTTACATTTAATACGCCAACTTGTGGTATACGATAAGGCGAGTTATTGAGATCTACGTCGAATCTATTCTACACGGTCATCGCGTACACTCTCACCTATCATCGCTATATTTTATTGATCCACATATTGTCAGTTTGTAGGCAGACTCGTATAAATAAAAACATCTTCTCTATATACAGTTCATTTAATAAGAAAATGTTCGACTGTGGTACAAACTAAGTCTTTGAACAGTTGATCTTGTCCAATTGGGATGTACTGAAGGACCCACTATTTGTCTGATACCTTCTTAACAGGTAAACTCGGCCATTTATTGCTAATGGTAGTGAAATCCTTCAAATATAGTTATAAGTGTAAAATGTGCCAATTCTAGAGCAGAATAATAAAATCTATATAAACGAAATATATTCTGTGGATAATAAAATATTTTAAGATTTAAAGAATAAAAAGCACGAACAAATAACAATTTAATAACTGCTAGGAAAATCCAACATAACAATAAATGTGTAAATATTTATAACATTGTTTACATCCACAAGATTATTTATTGGTAAAAAAAGAACTTGAAAAACGGGGAAAAACCCTCGAAACGTCGTCAATATACAAGGTATGGCAATTAAATAAAGAGACCGTGCTCCTTCCGTCACGCATCTGCTTCGAGCGAGGCTGTAATTAAAAATCTAGCAACGAATTAACCTGAAATTCCTTGTCAAATTAAAAAATTGCCAACGGAATGTTTACTAATGTTAAAGGAGGTGTTCGGTGATAATTTGTCACGTATGCGAGTTTTTAAATAGTACTAACGGTTTTCTGAAGGTAGGGAAGAGGTTGAAAATGACGAACGTCCTGGTCGATCTGTGACTACAAGAACTGGAGGCAGCGTTCAGAAAATTAATGAAATTGTAAGGAATATGGTAAACATTAACAAAGAAGTAAGACACATTTTGCATGATGGCTTAAGCCTCACAAAAGTTTGTGCCCTATCTGTAAAGCGGTTTTTAGCGGACGAGCGCATTGCTATGCTTGACTATCCTCAGAACTACAGCATTGTTTTGAACAATGGAAGACATGTGTACAGCGGTGTGTAGGTAGGGGAGGAGAGTATGTTGAAGGGGATAAAAGTTAAATATAAATTTATTTGCAATAAATAATATTTCTCGCACCAGTCTCGTTATTTAATTGCCAGACCTGGTATATTATGAATGACTTCTATAATAACTTAATCCTTAAGAAATAAGGGGAAAATGTACATGCTTATACAAATTTTAAAAGAGTACTATCAAAATATCCATGAAATTAGAATGTGTATATATAAAGTCTATACCATGCTTTCATATTAAAATGCTACAAACACCGTATCATATTATATTCGAGTCTAGATATCGAATGCCGATCAGAATGTAGAGTGGTGGGGCGCGAGTCAGTCGAATCACAACAACGACTGACTATAGATTGCAGATTAAGTAGCTGTTCGTGGTACTTGGCGGAAGGTCTATCACTGAATGTCCAAATTGTTTACGTCCAAAAATTAATAAATTATAATTACTTTTAACTGTACAATTAGGTATTTTTACAATAAGTTTCACATTGAACTAAAAGACGTTTTCTAATAAAACGTTTAAAAATAACAAAAACTCTTAAAGAAGCTAAAAAGTAAAATAATTTCTCGGAACTCAAAAAATACTCTTTAAACAGAAAATAAATATAACTTTCCAAAACTTATAAAATACTTTTTAAATACAGAAAATAAATTCAATTAATTAAATTCTCAAAAGTGCCTCCTGCTTGCGCTAAACAGTACCCCAATCTATTATAAAATTCATTTCGAACATTGGCCAGTACAAGAGGATTAACAATTTGGAATTGGCATTCGATATTAACCCGTAATTCTTCCAAATTATTAGCCCTTTCATCTTGATGCCCATATAACTTTGATTTTATGTAACCCCATAAAAAAAAGTCATTAGGGACTAAGTCTGGTGACCTTGGCGGCCAGCGAATTGTACCACTATTAGATATAACTCTTTGGGGGAATATATTATTTAAATATTCATTCACAATTCTAGTTCCATGGGGCGGACAACCTTCATGCTGGAACCATACGTTCTCTAAATTGGGATTAATAGTTCTCAAAGCAGGGATAATGTCGTTTCGAAGAAGATTCAAATATATTTCCCCATTTAAATTTCCTTCGATAAAGAATGGACCAATAATGTTATTTCCATTAATACCAGCCCAAACATTCAATTTTTCAGGATACTGTGATCCCATATTCAATTGTCGATACTCGTTTTCAATAGACCAATATCGAAGATTCGACGGATTGTGTTTACCGTGCCACGGAAACGCGAATTCATCGGTAAACACGATAGTCTCAATGAAGTGTTCATTCGCATTTACACGTTCTATTACAGTTTCACAAAATTCCATTCTGCGGTATTGATCAGCATGAAAAATTTCCTGATGAGTTTGGTATTTATAGGATGTGTATTTATTTTTCTTTAATATCTTATGAACTTTACCCACGCTAATACCTATCTCTTCTGATATTTTCGATATAGTAGTATTGGAATTTTCTTCGACCACGCACACCATGACTTCCTGCATTTCTTTATCATTATTTATTCTCCGTATTTTATGACATTTACATCCCAAAATGCAACCTTCTGATTTAAACTTTTTAACTACTAATGCAGGAAAGGGACGATCTACATACTTTTCAGAGAAAAGGCGCTGGATACGCCGTAAATAATTACCTTTCAAAGCCCATGTTATCATTTGAATTTTTTCTTCCAATGTATACGTTATCAAAGTAATATAATTAAAAAAATATTTAAATTTAAAGGTCTTACCGTAACACACTCTCCCAAATGCAAACCACGAATGACCGTTAATACGATATCGATACGCCTACAGTCAAATCAGTGGTGGGGCTGCAGCTAGTACGATCAGTAGTCAGTTATAGTCGTGATTCGAATGACTCGCGCCCCACCACTTTACATTCTGATCGGTATTCGGCAGCTAGACCCGAATATAATGTGGTACAGTTTTCGTAACGAGGTAAAATGAATGCACGGTATATGGCAGGTTAGCAGAAGAATAAGTAACTTAAAAAAGAGGGAAAAACCCTCGAAACGTCGTAAACTAAGTGTTTTATTATCTCCTACTTGTCAAGAAAACACAGAAGAATAAAATATATAATTAGAATAAAACGATCAATATATTAATACAAACAATTTGAATTATTTCTCACTCTATCTAAACTTTTATGAGAGGCAGGCATATGAAGAATAATTCCCATAAACTAGAGGTTTTTGAGTTTCATTTGCTATGAAATTTACCCCAGAAAATATTTTATTAATAGTAAGTTAATTCAAAACTTAATGCAGTATTTCGGCAAATCGTCAATTCATTTCAAAATTGAAGTTTGCATAATAAATTTATACATTTTTTAATGGAAAATCCCGAAAATATCAGACTATTTTTCGTATAGTGTTCATTTTTCATTCATTACAGTTAATTAGAACCCGTATGCTAATTAATTTAAAGACTTCCGATACATAAATTTATATTTTGCATTTAAAACTGCTACACACTCCCACTATAATAATAGAACAGGAGGAAGTGGCTTCCTTTTAATTAATTTTATCGAAGAAAATTAATTAGATTTTACATAGTTGCAATTAGCTTGATGCTTCTAGATATCCAATTATCTCAATAAACGGTTTTTGATTTCATTCCGAAAGTGTGAGTCGAGTCGCCTCGTAAGGAAGCGCCGTCGTTGTTTAACGATGAAGGTGCTATAAGAGTCAAAGTTCCGAACTAATTAGATAGTAATTAGAGTTCATTCTCGTCTCCATTAATTATTTTGTTTACGGAAGTTGCTTTTCTTTGAAGCAATTTTATACCAAGGGACAAGAGTCTGTTTTGATAAATTTAATACTAATCTAATTATTACAAAGCAAATTTTGTAAAAATTGTGTGTGCGCTTATTTATAATGAAATTAAAAACGTAATAGAATTTACTCCAGGATTTCATCGATTTCTATCCGCTGAGTGCACTTGACGTTCTTTCACTTTATAATAGAATGTTCGAAATAATTTCTGCAAAAACTAAACAATTCACGATATTCTTACGAGTATTTTATCTGGTACGTAGACTTCCGCGGTCGTGGTTCATACTATCCTTTTTCTGGGCTTCCGGGCTAGAACTGGTATAACTGCCGACGTTTCGTACCCACTCGTATGGGACATCTTCAGGGCTCAACTACTGCTACTGTTTGTTACACTGAAACTGGTGTAAATCGATGGTGGACGGATTTATATATGAGTAATCGGTCATGGGTCATGGGTCAATGGAGCATTACAGTTTCGGTTGGGTTGTTTGGAGATGCAAGGTTGCCATGCATTGTGTAGGGGGTAGGCATCATTCCGGTTAAGGTTATTGGGGTGCTTAAAGATCTCTATAGATTCACGGAAACGTCGGCAGTTATACCGGTGACGCGGTTCCAGCCCGGAAGCCCAGAAGAAGATAGTATTTTATCTTTTTTTCAGTTTGTTTGATCCACCTATGTATATTTAATAATTTTATTGACATTAATTTTTAGTCCTTGATCCTTTTACTAGGTTTACCGGAAACTTATTACCAGTTTTTCTAACAGATGCCGTATTGGCTTAAGTATGCAGTGTTATGATTTGACATATATGCCATTTTATTCTACTGACCTCAAGCTTCATAGTCATACATGTTATATTTAGCGAAAGTATCACCGTCACAGATTTATACTTCTTTGAAAACGTCGAGTTTCGAGGTTTGCTGATAGAAACTTACAATGAGCATGCTTCAACTATAAAAACATATGAGGTGTGGTTTCGACAATTCAAAAGTGGTGATTTCGATGTGCGAGACAAAGAACGTTCTGGTAGAAGACCCAACCCAAATTAAAAAACAATTGGCAGAAGCGTTAAATGTGGCCTAAGAAACGATTAGCGACCGATAAGAGCAATAGGAAAAATCCAAAAGTTGGGAAAATAAATTGAATGAGAATTCGAAAAATTATCTGTGCAATGCTGCTTCAAAGGTATGATCAGAAGTCATTTCTGCATCAAACAGTGACGGATGATTAAAAATGGATTTAATTCGAAAACTCTGAGTGAAAAAGATTACGGTTATCATCTGCTAAAGCCGGCCTATAGACTCCAAGGTCAAATCATTTTGGTCGCAAGACAATATTCTGCGTTTGGTGGGGCTAGATTGGTGAAAGTGGTTTTACAGCACGATAACGCGTCGTCTCATACAGCGAAAAGGTCAAGGATGCGTTGAAAGTACTGATGGTACATAATATCGCATTCCCCATACTTTTCAGACATTGCCCCGTCCGATTATCTTCTCGCATTAGTGGGATTCGCGCTTGCAGAGCAGCACTTCGTCAATTTCGAAAAAGTTAGAATATGTCTCGATGAATGGTTTTGCTCAAAGGAGAAACAGTTTATTTGGAATGACATCCATAAATTGCCTGAAAGATGGGCAAGATATATAGAATCAAATGGTCAATACTTTGAGTAAATAAATATTTCCATTTTCTTGAAAATTATGTAGTATTTTTAGGTAAAAACCGGTAATGACTTTCCGATTTCTGTCCGTTAAATGCATTCGATCTTCTCTCACTTTATAATAGTGTGTCCAAAAAGACTTAGAAAAACTAAACAATTCATAACATTCTTATTTAATCTCTTTTTCAGCTTGTTTGGTCCATCCATGTATATTTAATAATTTAATTAACATTAATTTTTAGTCCTCAATCCTTTTAATTCCACTTGAGTTTCCTCTAATGATTGACATTACATATGTAATATGTGTGTTGTAAACACTATTAAGTGTATTTGTATTAGACCATGATCACTGTCTCGGGCTTGGGTATATGACTGTAAGTAATTAAGTTTAATTTACCTTTCGAAGTGATACATTGTCAATTTTATGCGTTTATATAATGTATTTATATATATATATATATATGTATATATATATATATATATATATATATATATATATATATATTGCTATGATATAAATACAGGAGAAATATTAGTTATTAGTTCACTAAAAATTATAAAAATTTTTTTGAAATATTTCAAATCTCGTGTATAAACAATAAACATCAGAAGTAAATTCCATGTAAAACGTATAAAATTGACAATGTATCACTTTGAAAGGTAAATACAAATACACTTAATAGTGTTTACAAAAATCAGATACATAGGTTTTAAAAATAAAATACTAAAGTATGGAATTTCTAATTTTATTAATTTTCATACAGTTAACACTTTAACAATAACATAGACGCATAGACATCTCTCATTTACAATTCACACGCGCAAACTACTTCATAACAATATGTATATATACACATATACATATATACACCGCTACATGGGGTAAACGCTCAACTTGTCTGCCTTACAAATCGCTTAGACTTCTAGTTCTATTGTTTTAGCAATACCCAAGGCGCTTATAAACCGATTCTATGGAAATATATAATACGAACAGCACTGATAAACTCCAAATACTTCGACATTAAATTATTTTAAAAAATCACTATATGCTTCATTAGTATTTGTAGAAGGCGACATGTCTAACTTAACATTCAATATAACTACTTTTCATAATATTATTTTGGTTAATTTGTCTTGAAATGGCATTACGTAGATGTTCAAATAAGCTTCAAACACGGCGTAATTTATAAAGTACTCACGTCACAGAAATTACGTGATGTTAATAAGATATCGCTCGCCAATTAGATCGCAAGGCATGTTTCGTTAATGATACAAGCATAGATGCTCTTTCATTTAACATGATACACAGCGATAATAATACGAAGAGAGAGAATAATTACCAACATCAAGGTTTCCAGAACATTTACAGATCCTTTTCCTCAGATTTCTACTCGATTCACAAATAAAATGAAGCCGGTAATCATGCCGCGCGAATCGAAGCATGAAGGTATTCGCGTGAATTAAATAGAGACTTCTAATTACGCTTTAGTTATCATTTACATGAGTATGCCTTGCTTTCAAGTATTCTGTTCATCTATTTGTTATTGTAACTATTCATATACAACAATAAATAAAATATTTTTTTTTATTATTGTTTTCGATTCTCCTCCCACTTCCTCGTCCTGATATCAGAAAGCTTTTCAACCACATAACTTAGAACTGAATGAAAGCTCCACTGGATACATTTAATATCGCGGTGTAATTATACACCATAGAATAGTAGATTCAAAAGTGAACTGAAAAGTCCATAGAATAAATTTTAGTATTTGAAATTGCATTTACTGCTGGACATAATCGCCTATTACCTCGACACATTTATCAGCAATAATCAAAAGTATCCATGCCTTGATAAAATTCAGAACTCTCAAGTTTGTTAGAATAAGCATCCACAGCCTCATTAACATCGGTGTATGTTGAACATTTCTAACCTCCTGGTAGTCTTTAGACTCGATAAAGGTTGTAATTCGACGGTGCTGGATTTGACGAATAAGATAGTTGCGGAAACAACAAATCGAACGATGATTCGTTAATTTTTTGTTCTAGCAAAAATATTTCTTTGGAGGTGTTCATTTTTTTACAGAAAATTATTATTTTCTTGGCTAAACCGGGTCCTAATCCAGAAATATTGTCGTTAAGATACACGAGACCATCAACGTTGAAATATGTCGCACTTGAATTGACGGCAAAACTCGCACAGAATAATGCTCACAGAAAAATTTTGCCCTCATTCCACCATTACTGCGCACACAACGGCAAACGATTTTTGATTTCAAGAACTGTTTGTTTACCTACTGCGAAAATATTAAGCAACGATGGGGCGATGCCTTCAGTTACTTAGAAGCTACTACCACTTTTTTATTGCTTCTGTCGTACGATAAGACGTTTAAAATTGATATAGAATTCAAATTTTCAGATGATGTATCGCTACGTGATTACAAAGGGTACTAGGAAAGTTTTGCAATATGACGCAACAATGAATAGTAGGAAGCTGCTTGTTACTGCATGTTAAGACATGTTGATACGTGCGTGGTAGCCACCGCGCCATGTCGATGGGTTCAGTTATTCATTAGCAGTGAGAGTGTAAAGTGCTTGTGATGGCATCGTGGTCACGAAATGAGATAAGGGCAGTTTTGCATAGACCAGTGCTTCGAAGAAATGACTCTTGCATTAGGTGATGTTGATCCACATCGTACAACAATATTCAGGTGGTATGGAGAATTCCAAAGGGGAAATTTAACTGTGGAGGATGCTGAAAGGCCGGGAAAGTCACGAACGTCAGTTACGGAAGAAAACGTTATTACTGTGAGGAAAATGCTTGGCGAGGACAGGCGAGTGACCTGCCAACAGATAGAGAGTACATGCACCAGCAATTCGTTGGATTTTGCATGATCGTTTGCACGTGAAGAAACTTTGTTCTCTCTGAGTGCCACATCAACTGACTGAAGAACAGATGACACGACGTGTGACTTGGTGCCGGGAGATGCTAAAAAAGTTTAATAGGGGACAATCTCGGTATGTCAACAACAACGTAACAGGTGACGCAACTTGGCTGTACTATTACGATGTGCCGACCAAAGCTCAAAACAAAGTTTGGGTCTTTGATGATGAGGACACACCCGTAATTGATAGAAAATTCCGATCTGTAAAGAAGAAAATGCTAGCTGTATTTTTCAAATCGAGTGGAATTGTGGAACGCGTCATTTTGGAAACATAGAAGACCGTCACTTGGATCTATGAAGAACCTGCCGCCAAAGTTAAGA
The DNA here is from genome assembly GCA_031893035.1 of Dermolepida albohirtum. NCBI lineage: Eukaryota > Metazoa > Arthropoda > Insecta > Coleoptera > Scarabaeidae > Dermolepida > Dermolepida albohirtum. The sequence goes on along the minus strand of JAVIWB010001954.1, from coordinate 144,795 downwards.
ATGGATACCAGGTTCCTCCATCACGATAATGCTCCAGCTCACCGCGCCAAAGCCTGCACCGAATATTTGACCACGACAGAATTGAAACATCTCGAGCACTCTCCCTACAGTCCAGGTCTTGCTCCCTACGACCTTGCACTGTTCCCGAATGTGAAAATGAAACTAAAAGTCAGGCTTTCCAGTGATGAGGACCTTCTGCGGGTTTGGGACAACGAGTGTGTTTTACTACCTAGTGAAACTTGGCAGAACTGATTTAAAGATTGGTTTCGGAGGATGGAGAGGTGTATTGAGTGTAGAGGAAATTACAAGAAAAAATTAAATAATCAAAGCTGTATTGCAAAACTTTCCTAGTACCCTTTGTATTAATTAATTAATGCTAATATCAATTGCAATTTAACGAAAGGAGTGCCGTAATATATCATTTTATTACGAAAATTGTTAAGATATTTCTAACATTCAAATTACTAAAATTATATGTTATTGAAAGGCACCCGAAAGAGTAAAGTAACAATAATTATGACATGAAAACTAACTCCCAAATAGAATGGCATACATTTCCGCACCTTTTTTGAATTTTTTGCTATTTACCCGTTGTATTAAATTGAAGCTGAAACAGAAATGTAGGTTAATTCCTCGCGGTATTCTGTCAAATATAAAGATTCACGAACTTTTTATTTTTCCTGGTATTTTAAATCAAATTTTGATGTACAATATAAAAAGGGCAAAAGCAGAAAAGCAACATTATTTTAGATTTTATACCGATGAATAACAACTTCTATAGGCCACCAACGTGGTTTTTCTACATTCGTAGTACGTTAAATTTGACATTTTATTTGGTTTTTGAAATTTTAATTGTCCAGTTGTGTTGAGTTGTTACAAAATTCCAACAGTTTGACATTAATACCAATTCTAAACGATGTATGTATACATGTAAATGTGATTGGCAAAAATGAATATTTTTTTTAAGTTCGCGTGCAAGTGATAAAGTCTGTCTGTCTGTCCTACCTCATTTTAACATATAAACAACTTTGCAAAAATAAATTTTAGTTGTCTTTCTTTTAAAGCGTTTTTCGTATCAGTAATAAGAGTTCTTTATGACGATATTTACTAAATTGTTATTAATATTTAGATCAACGAAAAAACTTTATTTAAATTTGGCAATAGGGAAAGCTCCTCGAATTATTTTTATATAAAAACTTGGTCGAAATTTAAGTGAATTTACATTCATTTTATCATCCAATTAGTGTTCTGCCAATACATCCAAAGCATTTTGAAAAATTTCTTCTATAAAAAAATATGAAATGTATCTGAAAATAGTTTAGTACCTAAACTCATTTGGACAGACATATCATGATACTATTGAGTAAGTAAACAAGGTAACTAGAACTGCCAGAATTTGACTTAAAAATTAATAATCTCGTAGGATCTGGTACTATGACTTGCTCTCAAAATTAGAAACTCACTTCTTTCATAACTGGTCCATACAAAGTAAAACTTATGTGACCGAACTTTCATTATAAAACAAAGAAACCTATATTTATTTGTACTATACATACTATAACGTACTATCTTGGAATCAACTTTTTCTTCTGTGCACAACATTCCAACTGGCATCTATGCAGATATTATCATCATTATGACCTCCCATCTGTTTCCTTAATGAGCCTCTTCACTTTCGAAGGAATATTTATAGTAACAATAATTATAACAAAACAAGTTCTTGGTCACATACAAACTATAAAAAGAAGCTCACATACACATACATACAAATATACAAAAAGTAACCATTGTAAAAACAGCAGCAAAATTAGCAGGTTTCATAACCTAATTTATATCTGTTATTCCATCCACACAATGGCAACTAAAATCACCCTTAAATAGACAACAAAACATCATAGAATATGTAGAAAATATCGCTTTGTGGTGAACGATAAAACCGTACAATAACAGCTATGTACAATCTAAACCCAAATCCATAGATATATGTATGTATGTATGGTTGTGTGAAAACATTCTTCCATGGATTACCAACTTTTATTATAATATTATTAAATACAAAAATAGTGTAAACTATAGTGAATAAAGGTTAATAGTCTAAAATTCATTTGAATTGTATATGAACTGTGAAGGTGGAAATTTGGTGGGAAGAGCACATAATATTGTTGAATGTGCTGCAAGTGTGCTTGCGTTTATAGTGTTCGGTCACTATACAAAAATGCCTTGATTTACACTCTTATATTAAGAAAATGATAGGACTGAAAGATATTGGATTTATTGTACTTGTAGTAGTTTCAGATAATAACGAAATAAAAGGAAAGGCCAAGTCATTTTTTAGGAAATTAAAGCGGGAGTACCCCAGGGCAGTGTGCTGGGACAAATACTATACCTACTGTACACATGGGGACGTAACAACTGCCGCCTTTGCGGATGACACTACTATCCTCGCTGTAGGCTGTAACAGTGAAGATACGACAGCCATGCTGCAAGAAGCATGTAACAGAATAAACGAATGGGCTAAAATGTGGAGACTTCGTATCAATGAGTACAAGTCAGTACATATTGACTTTGCTTCTAAGAAGAATGTACAGATACCGGTAACAATAAACAATACCAACATCCCATACAGCAACACAGCGAAATACCTGGGAATGAACTTGGATATCCGATTACGATGGAAAGAACATATAAAAAAGAAAAGGAGGGAACTTGACCTCAAATATAAAAAAATGTACTGGTTGCTCGGGCGGAAATCACAGCTTTCTGTGCATTATAAATTGTTACTATACAATCAAGTTCTAAAACCTCTCTGGACATACGGAATCCAGGTCTGGGGGCGAGCAGCCAAAAGCAACATAGACAAAATTCAAGTATTCCAAAACAAGGAGGTATTGTGGACGCTCCATAGTATTATCGCAATGATTATCTTCACAGAGATCTAAAAACAGCAACTGTTAGAGAAGAAATCAAGAAGTTTGCAGAAAGATACGAGGAAAGGCTTCACAACCATGTAAATACCGAAATATTGCAGCTTCTAGATAACACCGACTTGAACAGAAGGCTTAAGAGGGTCAAATCATTGGAACTGTGTAGTGCGTAGTGACAGCGAAAAAGCAGAGCATAGTGACTTCGTGTTACGCGTTAACAAAAGCGTTGAACTAAATGAACTGAGATGTTCCACTGGGGATTTCTTGGACGAACACCTAGTTTTTAAGACTATAGAGCAAAATTGTAGATTAGATTTTTTAATGACCCACCACGAGTACTAGGTATAAGCATCCAAAAGAGACAACAAGGCCAAGTTTGTTTGTAGATTCTGTCCATATATTTAAAAGTGTTTTAAGCAACTGGATAAATCAAAAGCCACATTCCTATATGAAATTTTCTAGTTGGAATAATAAATTAATTCAGCCGTAGTTCTTATATTTTTATCATAATACTTTAAAACACAAAATATGCAAACATGCACAGATATGTACAGTATCGTGAAATTAGGTTCACTCGCATTTCTTCTCAATATTTAGAGCTATTTAGTAAGTAGAAAGAATACCATATTTTCCGTTGTTAAAATATCTTCTTTTATAGTATTGGTGGTAATCCCTTACAACAACTATAAAATTTTCAGTATCTAACCACCATTAAACACCCTTCTCAGAATTAAACACAATTACAAGGATTACCTTTACCTGCTTTTCGTTATTTTATGGGCAACCTTGTATATGTAAAGTGAAAGTTTTATTGCAGCTACGGAATTTCCGAAATACAATTTGTCTTAAAATTTAGTAACGTTTTGTTTTTTGTGTGTGTAGTAGGGGGTGGCGATTTTTAAATAATGGAGAATTCAAAGACAGAGCCAGTGCAAAAAAGATAGCGGTCGAGACATTATTAAAATACCGAGACGAACTATGCAATATTGATTATACGAGGAGAAAATTTATAGTTGTCGGCCAGTGAAAAAACCAATATTGACCGAAAGGATGAAGAAAATCAGATTACAGTGGGTGAAACAGTATAAAAATCTCACAGTTGCGACTTGAGAAAAGCTATGCATCGTTATTTTATTTACGTAATGTCAAAAAGGAACACCAAGTGCTAAAGAAATAAACACTTTCGCGACAAATAAATGATTAAGCAAAGAAATGTGAGTATTAAAAGAATTATGTATACCTGTGCAAAATGTGATAGCATACAAATTATACGAGGATCGATCCAGAAATAAGGTTCCCATAATTTTTACAATAATACAAGATCGCTTATTCTCATCAAAATTTACATCGTTGGATAGAGGACACTTAGCTCTATTTTTCTACATAATCGCCATCTCTTTCTAAGCATTTTTGTAGACGGTGTTCCAATTTTTGTATCCCCGTGTCGTAGAATGTTGCCGCCAGCACGTTCAGATAGCGTTTCACCTCTTCTTTGACTTCATCGTCGTTCTGGAAGCGTTGCCCACTCAAGTGTTCCTTTAACTTGGGGAACAAGTGATAATCACTAGGCGCGAGGTCCGGGCTGTAAGGTGGGTGGGGCATGACAGTCCATTCAAAGTTGATCAAAAGTTCCTTGGTTTGACGGGAGACATGAGGGCGGGCGTTGTCGTGAAGCAGCGTTACACCTTTTGTCAGTCGTCCTCGCCGGCGGTTCTGGATAGCTCGCCTGAGTTTTCTTAGTGTTGCACAATAACTGTCTGAGTTGATTGTTGTCCCAGGTTCCATGAACTCGATCAGCAGTATCCCCTTGCGATCCCAAAAAACAATGGCCATAACTTTGCCAGCAGAAGGACTTTGTTTAAACTTCTTTGCGACTGGTGACCCTGAGCGACGCCATTGTTTGGACTTTTCTTTCGTTTCGGGCGTGAAATGAAACACCCACGTTTCGTCTCCCGTAACAATGGAGTCCAACAATCCTTCCCTATCTTCTTGACACTTTTGCAGAAACTGGCGAGCACAGTCAATGCGTTTCTCTTTGTGTTCGACTGTCAGCATACGCGGTACCCATCGAGCACAACACTTGCGATACCCCAATTTTTCAGTCAAAGCTCTTTGAACTGTACCGTAAGAACTCCCAGGAATCCGAGCAACAAGTTCACGGACGGTGATCCTCCTGTTTTCAAGCACTTTGTGTTGGACCATCTCGATCAGCGCCTCCGAAATTGAAGGTCTTCCACTCCGTTCTTCATCGTGGACTTCCTTCCGACCAGCACTAAACGCCCTGCACCACTTACGCACGTGTTGAATGGTCATACATTTGCCGCCATACACCTCTGTCAACTGTCGATGAATATCCACGGGTGGTGTCTTTTTCGCGTGCAAGAACCTAATTACGGAACGAATCTCGCACACGGCGGGATCAGCAATGGGCACCTCCATCACGGACGGCTACTGAGCCAAGACTGAGCGGCTTAGCGAAGCGCGGCAGGTGGGAATCCGGAGTAGGGAAACATACCTACACAGCGGTGTTGCCGGATTTCGTCTCACACCTGCCCGTGCGGCTGGAGTTCTTTGGGAACCTTATTTCTGGATCTATCCTCGTATATGAATGAATATAATTATAATAACATATGATTTTGGTCACGTTTGTGTAGACTTATTTGTTGTAAGATAAGGTTATAGAAAGTAGAAATTTATGTCCGCGAATGATATGCTGGTATTGGTTTCATTTAATTCGGCATAGAATACAGAAGCTAAATTAATTGAAGTCCGGTTATAATTTAACTTTAAAGGTCATTCATTTTCAATTGAGCGTCAAAATGTTAAGTTGCCTGTACAAATATTTAATTCAAATATTGTTAGTGCCTTAAAAGAATTTGGACTTAAAAATATGTGCGGTAGAAAGAAATTTTTGCCGTAGTTTGCCATATGCGACGCTGCTTAATTATCTGCTGATGATGACAACTTAGTTGTCAAAATACGTATAGAAAATACGAAGATTAATGTGGAAAGGGGATTTTGTCAAGCAAGAGGTGTACAAAACGAAACCAAGGAATTTGACTGAATTGAAGCAGTCCATTAAAACAATAATTGAGGCGATCCTGACTTCAACCCTTCAGGCCGCAATGAATAATTTTCTGATCAAGTATCCCATATGCGTGGATGAGCATGCAGGTCATTTACGGTCTATTATCTTCAAAAACAATTAGTTATCTAAAATTAAATTGAATTTTCTAAACAAAAAAGAATAAATGAAATACATTGATTAAAAAAAAGTTATTTGATTTTTTTATTGTAGCACAATTGGTGATTTCATGTTTATTTTATTCACAACTTAATTGGAGTTAAACATATTTCTCAGTATTTATTCATAAATATTTGAAATAATGAGGCATATTTAAGCGAAGTTACTTAAATAGTACTCTTTAAGTAGCAAATTCCATTCTTACCCGTACATTCTCTATGATCTTTACATGCATATTTATCAGCAATCCTTTGCAGAAAGCACAGAGGAATAACTAACGAGTATTCAAAGAGACAATACGCAGAATTATTCCGAGCCGAGCATATTGTACATAGCAAATGAAAGCAGCACTGAGGAACTTTTGTGTCTGGGATGCAGTCTTTTGTCTAGGAAGTCTGCGTGTGCATGCGGCTTCACGTCAGACAGACAATAGTTGATAACGGATCAGTTGTCAAATCTGCATACAACAAGGTACCGTCTGTTGCCATTCATCTAAAGTCAGTGAGGTGTCACGTTCATTTATGCACTTCGAGAAATTCTGCCTCTCGCTGTCGTATACGATTTGGAACCGATTTATGAAGGATTTATATCATAAAAGATGTCGTAGTGCAATCACACATGCATATTGTGATGTTTAATACAATAGTATATTTTTTTTTAAATTTATATATTTGTAAATATAAATCTGAAACATATTTCTTATAGTGCTTTATTATTTTTCCTTGACAGAATGGGTGCTTCTTCAATGCACTACATTCACGAAGTTATCAGTTAAATTATTTGAATTAATATATACACTAAGAAACTATAGAAAGCATGTAAAGATAGTAAAGGATGTTTCAAAGTTCGCGGTTTTTTTTAAAGAATAAGTAAAACACATAATTTGCAATCACTTTCAAAAACCTTTTATTGGTAATTGAAATATCAGTTATGACATTTCTATGCGAAAAATAATATCTGCCAAATGGCCTCCTCTTACAGCTCCACAGACGTCCACTCTTTTTTTAAAATTTTCAATGACATTTTGACATAATTGAGGTTCTAATCTAACCAATGACAAGAATAATTTCATCTTTCGAAGCAGGAATTGATTGTGGATTGTTTTTATAAACCTGACTTTTTTCATAACCCTAGGGAAAATAGTCGAACGGCGTCAAATCACATGATCTTGGTAGCCAATTAACATCACCGTTTCTTGAGATTACACGTCCAGAAAATTTTTCTCTCTATAAATCAATTGATTCGTGTGCAAAGTGAGGTGTAGCACCATCCTGTTGAAACCACATATCCGCTAGATCAATATTCATTAATTCAGACCACAAAAATTCGGTTATCATCCGACGATATCGATCACCATTGATAGTTACAACTTCACCAGCAGCATTTTCAAAGAAGTGAGGTCCAATTACACCACCTGACCATAATGCACACCAAACAGTAACTCGTTTAGGATGCATAGGTTCTTCATTAATAATTCGCAGCAGCATTTTTAAAGAAGTAAGGTCCAATTACACCACCAAGTTCAAAATGTGCCTCATCGGAAAACAATATTTTTTGAGAAAAATCAGCTGGTTGTTCATTGATGAAATTAACAAATGCACGACGTTTTAAATGATCTAATGGCTTCAGTTTCTATGTTGTTTGAACCTTTATGCCTTCAGAGCTAAATTCTTGTGTAAAATACGCCATGTTGTTGATCCACTAAGCCAAATATATTGTGAACGTCGTCTAATGAACATTTCAGCATCTTCAGCAACACTTTCACTAACCAAACCAATATTTTCTTGTGAACGACCACTACGACTATATTTTTCACTTTTTTTATCTTCCACGGAAACGATCTCTTGAATTTTTTTAATAATTCGACCAACAGTGCTTTCAGATGGCCGATTATGTAAACCATAAAATTCACGTAATTTTCTAAAAACTCTTTTCACAGAACGCTGATTTTCATAAAATAATTCAACAATTTGAATGCGTTGTTGTACCGTGTACGAAGCCATTTTTATAAATGTCATACATCACGCTTTTTAAATGCCAACATACCCTGACAAATTCAGTGTGCCATCTATATTTTATTTATTCTTAAAAAAAAACCGCGCAATTTGTAACACCCTTTATTTTTATTAAGTTCACACTTAAATTCATACAACTCCACTTATTTACTTCACCCTAACGGTGTTCTAACTTTTAGGGAAATGTTTCACATCCCCTTAACCTGTCTCTGTCCTTTCCTTTGTATTTTATATATTTTTTAGCATTTTACGCCTCGTTTCTTCACTTCTTTAACCTCTTGCGTTTATCTTCCATGGTTTTCCTTCTTTCCTGTTTCTATGTGGTTTTGCTCAGTAAGAGATCATTCATTTGTAGGCACTTCTTTCAAGAATAAAGGAAAATAAAAACTTCAATTTTATCGAGTATTATTTATTATCATACAAAAGAACCATTCTCTTCATTTACTTTTTAAAAATTACTTCGTTTAAATGTTGCCTGTAATTGCGCCTAACATGGTCCATTCTGAAGTTCGAATTTTCGATGACGCATTCGAGCATTTCAGGTGCTCTTTAGCGAATAGCGCGAATAAGGTCAATTTCTAATTGCTCAATTGCAACTGGTCTATCCATGTAGGCTTTGGACTTTAAGTAGACCCAAAGGAAAAAGTCTAAGTCTAGGTGTGATATTACATGGTCTAGACGACCATTGCACAGACCCATTACGTGAATTTACATGTTCACTAAATTATTCTCGCAATGAAGCCGTGTTTTCACCGGCTGTGTAGTGAGTAGCGCCGTCTTGTTTGAACCAAATGTCATCGAGATCACGGGCTTCAATTTCAGGCAGCAAACAGTCCATTGTCAAGGCGTGATAACAGGTGCCATTCACAGTTATTTTGTGTCAGTCTACATTTTTGAAGAAATATGGATCGATGATTCCACTTGTCCATTAATCACAACAAATTGTGATTTTGTCTGGATGTAATGGCAGCTCCTGAACCTCTTCGGGTTACTTGTCGCTCCAAATACGTAAATTGTGCTTATTGACGTAGCCATTATGCTGGAAATGGGCCTCATAGCTGAACAAAATTTTCGTCGAAAACAGTAGATCTTCTTCAAGCTTTTCAAAAGCTCAAAAATTAAAACGGTGATGATTCGAAAGGTCGGCTGCTTTCAATTCTTGAACGAGTTGCATTTTGTATGTTTTTAAACCAGATCCTTACATAAAATCCATCGCTATACTTACTTTACTATGTTTTGGATAAGGTCCGTATATTAGCGTAATAATGAAAATTGCGTTTCAAATTTTGCGATGGTATAGCGAATTGTGCGTTCGGTAGGTAGATTACGTAGACCACAAGTTGCTCTAAATGCACGAAATGCATTTCTCCTGAGACACTGGTTTTTCTAATGCAATTGAATAATTTGTAGATGCTGTGCCGGGTTGAGTCTTTCCATAATAAAATGTCACACAATACTTAACTAAAATAGCGTGAAAATTTGACACGATTCACGCTTTATCTGCCCAAAAATCGCTAATAAAAAGGAATAATGAATCATCCATTATATTTTGTAAGAAAAGATGTATGCTTCTACAACTTAGGAAACTTTGGGAATTTATTCAAAAGCAGTTGGGTTTTGATAAAAGATTATCCTTCTAAACTCCGGTAGATATTCAGCTCAAATAATATAAACTTATCCCTAAGCTGAAGCGTATTTCTCTAGCAAGTTATATCGGCTGGATGTGTACGTTGTCTCTTTTAACATCGATAGTCCCGTTCACTAATAAACTTTAACGAAATCCTATGTATTTACATACATAATATAACCTGTACGGTCAGAATTGCGAACGAATGTATATTATTATGGGACCGGCAGTTTCTTGTTTTCATTTCGTGAACTCCTCTTCCGAGTGAATCTCAGAATTTTCGGTCGGATTTTCGAGGCCTCTCGTGTGTTAGAATCCGTCACCCGTAAAACGACGTCAGTCCGGCAATTATTTTCGTTTAAAGAGTAATTCCACCGCTTTGCTTAATTATAATAACACCTCTGCAGGAACAATTAGTGACAGTATGGTATGTTCTCAAGTACTGCGCTTTCAGTTTCGACAAACGAACATCGTTCAGCGCTCGCAATTAAGACTAAACCGTCCTAAGTATGTTATCGTGAAAATACGTTTGCTCTGTTTTATTTGCAAGTATATAGGTACATAGGGGTATGCAGAAACATAAATATATTTCAAATGGAGGAAGCGTTGTCTAAATCGTACCTTTTAGCATAATTTAACTCTGGTTGATTGTTTACTTTAATTGTTTTCATTATTCTAATTACAAAACTAAGCCAACTACCTCGCAAAATAAATAGGTTTCTGCAATTTAAATTTTAGAAACGCAAGAAGATTCTCAACAGTAACTAATATTATTGGTATGCTTAGTTTATTATTCTTTTAATAATAATAATACGAGGGCAGTCGCTTATATTTCGGGAATAGCAAACAAAAAGAAAATTTTTATTATCGAAAATAGTTTTACTGCTTTTCAAAATATTCTCCTTGAAAATCAATGCACTTTTCCATTCGTTTAAACCAATCTGAAAAGCATTGCTGCCTCTGGGAAGGCGGTATCTAAAAAATATGAGTTTTGAATGCCTCAACTGCCTCTTCCGGCGTAGAAAGCCCTTGACCACGAAGTTTATTCTTCACGTGTGGGAACAAAAAGAAATCACAGGGTACTACATCAGGGTTGTACGGTGGCTGGCTCATCAATTCAATGTTTTGCACGGTCAAATATTCAATAGTTTGAACCGACCTGTGAAAGCTCGCATTGTCATGGTGGAGAATGATCCGTTGTTTTCGGTTTGTTTTCCTTGTTTTTTAAAAAACTTTTGGCAAACAAATAGTTGTGTACCATTCGGAATTAACCGCTTTACAACTCTCTAAAGACACGGTTGCAACGTGACCAGTATTTCATAAAACAGGCGACCTTTTGTTTTGATGTGTTTTGAGTGCGAACAACGTTTGTTGGTTTTGGCTCATCTTGAAATACCCACACAGTCGACTGCCGTTTACTATTGGGCTCATACCTATAGATCCAAGATTCATCACCTGTAACGACTTTTTAAATGTCCTTTGAAGCACCGCCATTGTATTTTTTATGCATTTCTTGGCACCAATCGACGCGAGTCCCTTTTTGAGAGGTTCCCAAATTATGTAGTACCAAACGTGAACATAGCTTCTTAACGGCTAAATATTCATGCAGGAGCTTATACACGCCGGTGTTATTAATACCTAGAGATGCCTCGATCTAACGGTATGTCACGTGATGGTCTTGCATTATCAATTCGGACACTACATTAATGTTTTCCGCCACAACATTTGCGGGACGACCTTAACGAAATTCATCATCCAAAGAAGGGCGTCCAAGTTTGAATTCGGTGTACTGTAGTTTTTGATGGTGCTTCATCACCGTATAAAGAATTCAACTCGTCGATGCATTCTTGTTGATATAATCCACGCCGAAAGTTATGAAAAATATTAGCACGGAAATATTCTCGAGTTAATTCCGCTGACATAAAATTTAAAGTTACTGTCAACAATAGAAATAGCTACCAGATAATAAAACTGCCTAAGTACGAGGGAGCGTTTTTATATTCGCGGAATGGGGGACAATGGGTGGAAATAAAAAAACCAAATTATTTTTCTTTTTCAATATATTCACCTGCAAGACGGATACATTTTTCACATCTTTCAATTAATTTATTTATACCCTCATAAAAAAATGATTTCTCTTCATCTGCAAAATACGCCGAAACTGCCTCCTTGACTTCATCATCGGCAGTAAATTTTTTACCCCGCAGCTCTTTTTTCATTTTCGGAAACAGGTAATAATCACTCGGGGCCAGGTCTGGGCTGTAGGGTGGGTGATTCACAATTTCGAAGCCCACCTTATGCAGGGCAGCTAACGCAACGCGGCTCTTGTGGACGGGCGCGTTGTCGTGCAAAAGCAGAACACCTTTTGTCAATTTTCCCCGTCTTTTCTCTTTAATGGCTTCTTTTAGTCGCTCTAATATTGAAGCGTAATATTTTCCGGTTATAGAAACACCTTTATCTTTATAATCAATCAACAATATTCCTTCTGAGTCCCAAAATACCGTTGCCATGAGTTTCCCAGCTGATTGTGACACTTTAAATTTCTTGGGAGGTGCTGTGCCCTTTTTATGCCACTGCATGAAGTCTTGTTTGGACTCAGGTTCATAATGATGAACCCAAGTTTCGTCTCCAGTAACAATTCCACTCAATACACCATCCTTGTCTTCATTACAGAGGTCCAAAAATGCACGCGAACACTCTACGCGCTGTTGTTTTTGCGGAGGCGTGAGCATTCTCGGCACCCATCTTGCGCTGACCTTAGACATGCCGAGATGATCGTGTAGTATTTTAAAAATTGTTGTATCGGATACTCCAACCATTTCTGCGAGTTGTTTCTTCTTTAGTCGAGCATCTTCGAGTACAATTTGTTCAACTTTTTGGATAAATGCTGGCGTGGTCACCCCAATGCTCCTGCCCGGCTTCGGGTCGTCTTCAAGGGATTCCCTTCCTTGTTTAAATAAACTATGCCCCTTGTACACCATGGTTTTTCCTGGGCAAGAGTCGCCGTAAACCAATGACATCTCATTCATTATGGTCGCGACTGATTTTCCTTGCCTGGTAAGGAACTTTATAACGGCACGATATTCGATTTTTTCCATATTTCACTTTTCACTCCTGATTATGTTACTTGGTTGACGATAGCTCAAAGACTAACTGTCTAATAACAATGAAACTTCGTATTTATACTAATCATGAGTCGCTGCACAGGCCACGCCCCCAATGCGCCTACTCACCCCTCTACAACCCGCTCATTCCGCGAATATAAAAACGCTCCCTCGTAAATATACTGCCAAAAATGAGAAACTTCACGATGCAATCGTCAGATCGGAGGCAACACTAACAGTGTTTATATTATATTTATTGGCCGTCGCTGTATATTGTCATGCGAAAATATGGCGTGTATATTAAAATTAAATAATTTTCAATTCTTCCCCATTTGCACTATTTTGCATGATCTATAGATGTGCATTGGGGTGGGTTTATATTTTTATATATTTGCATTGATACGTATTCTTTCGATATTAATATTTAATCTCAGAAAAAGACGTGGTGCGCCATCTGCATTATACATATCCAATTTTCATATACAATATATTTATTTACAATGTCCTATTCATATTTTTTTGCTCGTGATGTAGGGGTTGGTTGTCTATAGCTAGTTGAACCACGTGGTTTGGCTCTATTTTGCGAATCTACATTCAGTTTGTGTGTATTCTGAAAAAAATGAAGTGAACGTGGGTGGAGCGTTATGTTTAATTAAGAAAAAGAGGCCGGGCTGCTTTTCACTATAATTTTGGTTTCTGTACATGCATTTCGACAACTAAATTGTCATCATTAGCGCATAATTAGTTACAATGTCGTACCTGGAAAATCCGCAAAATCCGCACGAAGACAAAGTCCGTACTAAACTTACACCGTAGGTTTAATATGCGTGTTTGGATTTTATTTATTATAGTGGAAAAGGGTTAACCTCAATTGTTTAATTTAATCAACAACAGTCTCCATTAAAATTTACCTTTTGATCAATTCTTCTTCCCACTCCGAAACCCGTCCAATAATCTTCCAGTTGTGGCCTTAGAATTTGCACTATTTTCTCGTATCATTTTGTATGTAGTATTATATCTGTTTGAACGTGTTCAAGTGGTCTTCACAGTATTTGTTTCCAACCAACAGGTGTGATCACATCACTTCAAATAAAAACCTGTATCGAATAATACGCGTTTATAAATAAGACATTTCTCATTTACGAAATGAAATTAATGCCCAAGATAATCATCAATCCTTAATTGCTTCTGAAATAAAGCAATTCGTTTTATTCTTTATTACGTAGTGGCGCGTACAGTTACGGAAGAAGAGACAGGCACTCATTTCACAGTCTTCCGTGTAATTTACTGCACGTTTTAAAACAACATACCGGCGCTTAAGTTTCGCTTAACGGGAAACACTTTACTGTTACTCTGAGCGCGTTATAACGACCTTTTTATTGGGGGAACCTATTTAATTTATAGCGTCGTAGAGGCCGACTGAAAACGACATTTTAAATGGAAAATCGACGTTCGCAATGAACAACGCTTTTTAGCCCAAGCACACTTGTTCATAGCCTTTTAAAAATTGCATCGCAGGAACTGAGCTAATTAAGTTCTGTTTATCGATTTTTTACTTCGATTACCAGTAAGCCCATCTTTTTATTTTTCTAATTCATTAGTACTTAATATAGAGACTAGGCAATGGGTAATTAATTTTTAACGTAATGTTACCCATATTGTTTATATTGTTGTACTTGGTCTACATTTATTGGTTAACTCTGAGATGAAATAAGAAAGGTCACATAAAAATAAAAGAACATAAATAGCAAACGTATGACGTATGACAGAAAAATCAAAAGACCTGAAAATGACAATACACTTTAAACAATAGATGAATAAGAATCTGAAAATCTAGGTAACAGAAGGACTATTGGGAGAGTCCAGATGACGAAAATTAAACAAATGATTGGATGAGGATTGGAAGTGAATTCTAGAACAAAGAAACAAAGCAAGAGTAGAATTTATAAAGGAACACAATGGAGAAAATTATAAAAATATAAACGGATAAGGAAAAAAGTAAAGAGTATATAAAGAAGAAAAGAAAAGTCATTGAAATCAAGAATTTAGAAAATAGAAAAATCGCGTAAAACCACAGGAGTAAAGAAGAGACTGGTAGAATTACTACTTAAAAGGCAAATAACATTTTTGAATGGGTGATAAAACTTTGTACATATTTGTATTTCAGGGAACTGCTAGATGAAATCGATGAAGACACGAGTGAAACCTAATGCGAATGAGAAAAGAAACAACAGAACGAAGAAGAAGATAAATAGTAATAATAAGGATGCCAGCAGAAATTTTAAAACATCATGGTGGCAAGTGGCGAAGAGTGCGAGTAACAGGGGTGCGAGAGAGGGTTATAGCAGTAAGTTCAACTATTAATTAAGCTTCTATTATGAAACAGCAAAATACATACGAGAAAAACTTAAATGTACACGTGCTATTCACCGATTATAGGCAAGTATATGGTTTCTTTAAAGAGTTGTACGACGTCTTGGGAAAATTAAGTACCGACAAAATGACTATGGCAAAAACAGAAAATTAAATATAACTGGAAAAAGATTGCCATAAATTCATTGCAAAAAGAATTTAAAGCAAGATGACACAATGTCTATAATTCTCTTAGTATAGGAAGGAGTTTCAAGAGAAAAAGTAATAACAATTTTAAGAATTATTGCTGGGCTGTGTTTAGGGTGAATAGGATTTTTGTTACTTTTAATTGTACCAATTGATAAATTGAAGTTTCTCCTCAATACAATGCATTCTAAATGTCAGCTTTTATGAATTAATTAATATAAATAGTATTGGCTATATTTTCCAATCGAATACACACATTAGTATATTGCTATTATGTGTTGGGTAAGAAAATAAAACAGTTCTTAAATCATGTGTTCCTAGAAAAATAGTGTATAGATTTTTGCCGAAAAATACAGCGCGCTTAACAATCGATTTATTGCAAAATCAATTTGGCGACAACTTTATTTCCAGAAGTCCTCCTGTTCACTGGCTCCCTCATTCGTGCGATTTAACGCCTCTGGATTACTTTTTATGGGGCTATGTTAAGTCATTGGTCTATGCCGACAAACCAGCAACTCTTGAAGCATTGGGAGCCAATATTCAAGCCACCAGTGACGCCATACGGCCAGATTTATTGGAAAAAGTGGTCAAAAATTAGACTGATCGAGTGGACTATGTGACTCGTAGTCGCGGCGGACATATGCCGGAAATCATATTTAAGAAATAAATGCCATGAAATTATCTACCAGATTATAATAAAAAAAATTTCGTTCCAACAATATTTCTGGCTTGTATTACCATTTTCATTTCTCAACGCCCGTTATAGTTAAATATAATTGTCAATATCTAAACCAGACTGTACATTAAAGCTATTAGACTTGTATAATTTATGGTATATTAAGAGACTTGAAACTACACCTTGGCAGCTTAACTGATTTAACTATTTAGAAAACGGTATATACAGGTTCGAGTCCTGGTCCAATGCAAAAAATTTTCAATTAATTTTCTGTACTTAATAATAACAATAGAATAACAGGAAATAATAATTTTCATTAAGTAAGTAATCGATTTACTTGTGATTTAAAATATTTGTTTGTCAATTGCATAAATTTAACATAAGTTGAATTCAAATTTTCCAATATATTCTTACATCGCTTTATCTAATCTTTCGAATTTATAACTTTCATAAAGAACTGCATTTCAAAAGAAAGATATAAATATTTATTTGACGCCAAGATTACAAGCAAAATTGTCTAGTTTTACTATAACGATCCGCCATTATCCAGCTGATAGGTAACGTCCTCTATGCACTAATCTTTATAGCTAGCCATTCAGATTTCCAACATGTCGTAGGATAAAGTTACGACCACGAAACCAAACAACGACTTCTCAGAGAAGGAATTTGTATCGATTTTACAATTTTAAGTCTTCTTTAATTGTTGTAACTACACTTGAAATAACATATACCCATAAATGCTTATATGTTTCTATTTTATTTATGTATTATATTTCAATTGTTATTTAATAGATATTGTCACACAGAATACTATCGATTAAAGTAAATATAAATATAAAGCATCAAGCACTTTATGCCGATACATAGGTATATTAATGTATTATATTGTGCCTTAAATTATGTTTTCTATTACAATTACGATTTATGTTTGCATATTTATTGTAATGGATTTGCTAAGGCACCTTTATTAATTACTTTCATAGTAGGTACATTTATATTCCATTTTTTTGGAGGTAATATTTAACACTGGAGGTATTTTTTAGCAATAATACAGAGGGTACTAGGAAAGTTTTGCAATACAGCTTTGTTTATTTAATGTTTTCAAAGCAATTTCCTCTACAATCAATACACCTCTCCATCCTCCGAAATCAGTCTTTAAACCAGTTCTGCCAAGTTTCACTAGGGAGTAAAGCACACTCGTTGACCCAAGCCCCCAGAAGGTCCTCATCACTGGAAAACCGCCTCCCTTTTAGCTTCATCATCACATGCGGGAACAGTGCAAAGTCGCAGGTAGCAAAATCTGGACTGTAGGGATGGTGCTCGAGAAATTTCAATCCTGTCGTGGTCAAATATTGGGTGCAGGCATTGGCGCGGTGAATTGGAGCATTATCGTGATGGAGGCACCAGGTGTCAATCCTTGACTTTAGCCGCAGATTCTTCATAGATCCAATGACTTTTGGGAGGCACTGTTCAGTATACTACCTAGCTGTGACTGTCTTCTGTGTGTCTAAAACGACGCGTTCTACAATTCCACTCGATTTGAAAAACACAGCTATCATTTTCTTCTTTACAGATCTGGATTTTCTGACAACTACGGGAGTGTCCGCATCATCAAAGACCCAAACATTGTTTTGAGCTTTGGTCGGCACATTGTAATAGTACAGCCAAGTCTCGTCACCTGTCACAATGTTGTTCACATACTTAGATTGTCCCTTATTAAACGTTTTTAGCATCTCCCGGCACCAAGTCACACGTCGTGTCACCTGCTCTTCAGTCAGTTGATGCGGCACCTAGAGAGAACAAAGTCTCTTCACGAAGTTTCTTCGAACGAATTGCTGGTGCATTTAGGCCCAAAGTACCCTATCTGCTCGGAGGTCACTCGCCTGTCCCAGCCACAGTAGTAACGTTTTCGTCCGTAACTGACGTTCGTGACCTTCCCGGCCTCTCAACATCCTCCACAGTTAAATTTCACCTTTGGAATTTTCTCTACTATCTGAATATCGTTGTGCGATCTGAACAAGCATCACCTAGTGCAAGAGTAATTTCTTCGAAGCACTAGTCTATGTTTAAACCACGCACGAAGTTATAACGCAAAACTGCCCTTATCTCATTTCGTGACCACGATGCCATCGCAAGCACTTCACACTGTCACTGCTAATGAATAACTGAGCCCATCGACATGGCTCGGCGGTTACTATGCACATATGAAAATGTCTCAACATGCAGCAACAAGTAGCTTCTTACGATTCATTGTTGCGTTATATTGCAAAACTTTCCTAGTACCGTTTATATATTATAGGGAATGTAATGACGCCTTTTTACAACAAACAGCATTCCATCAGGGAATTGTTACATCTCTGCAATTCTTTAATATAAAGATATCAGAACAGATCTTACACGCTGTTGGATTAAAATGTCGCTGGTCTGTGAAAGAACCGCATTTAACCGCAAAAACGTAGAAAAAGGGTCTACTGTTAGACAAGATGTATTTTTACTGTTGAAGAATAGAGAAATTTTCTTGAATAAAATCATTTCGCAAACATTTTAAAAATGTTTTCTTATATTAAGTGTTAGTTACCGTTATTAATTTCGTAAACACATATTATATCCGGTGACAAGTCAAACCTTGAAGCGGTGACAGAATTTATCAGATTGTGAGACAAATACCATTCGAACGTTATAAAGAAGATTAGGTGGTGCAAAGAATTGAATATCCCCCCACTGTGGTGATACGGTCTTTGGATTATTGAGGATTTAACAGGACTTCTGTACCTTGACTAAGGAATATGATACAGTATCAATAAAAAAATTTGATGTAAACTGTTCCGCTGCCTTTTATTACTTTACTAGATGCAGAGGAAGATCCTTCCATGTTTGTACAAGATAGAGTTCCGTGCCATACGGCAAAATCTATTCAGAATATGCTTAACAATTTTGCTATACCACTATCGTAATGGTCTGGAAATTCGCCATGTCTCAATTCAATCTAGGCTGCTTGTGGTGTTCTTAAATCTTAAAATTTTTGTTGTTTACTCGTCATCAAATCCCAATTTAAGCGTTTCAAAAGAAAATATCGAAAACGCCCGGAGAGAAAACAAAGGTAGTAAGACACCTCAAAAACCTCTATCGACACCATGGTGAAGCGAATTCAAGCGGTCATTCAAACTAAGGGAGGTTTAACCAAACATTGAAACAAATCTATCCTATAATTGTAAATTGTGTTTAAATCTCGTATATTTGCATGTGTATTTGGATTTTATTTTATTACAACTCTAAATTTTTACGATGGGTTAATTTAATTACCAGGTATACCATTCAAATCTTCCATTACCTTTAACGTTATTGTTTCTTCACACATACCTCTCTACAACCTGAAAATAATACCATTATTGAAACCTCAAACACGGTCCTTATACGTTGTAAAGACTTGATCGATGTTATCTTTCCCTTTTTTAATTTTTTAGTGTTAAAAATATTACGATGTGCTCTAAAATACTTTAGCGAAGTACAATAATGATTCAAATCTTCTTACTAAGTCAATTTTCTATAATAATTTCGACGGCTTCTAATATTTATAATATATTCATCCACTTCTAAAAAGAAACACTACACTCATCCAATCTACGTCTACATCTTCTCGGATAAGTCGTTTAAAGTCCAACGTAATACTTCTTTTGACTTTATTATTACCGTATTCATTATTTCACCCCAGCAATCTCAAAATTTCCCGCACTACAGATCCCAATACACACTCCTCCGTCTTCAGATATATAAACACATCGGAGCGGACGAACAAAACGATTCCTTTCGGCTTATTGTCCCCGGTTAAAACAATGGCACATAAAAACGACTCCAGGGAAAACATTATCATTGTAAGAAGAAAGTTTGAATAAGTAGAGTGGAAAACAAGTTCGCGAGTCGACTGCAAAAGCAAAGGCAAAGCGCACGGTCTGTGAGGCTGTAACGTTGGGATCCGGCAACGCTTTAGGGTGGCACAGAATCCCTGCGGATACGGGGGAGATACGTCGGGGATACCAAATTGGTGTGGAAGGGAAATAGGGGAGAACGATGGTGGTAGGTCCTGTGTCATTTGCGGAGATAGCTCGATAGTTTATGTCGGTGGAGATGAAAAGACTCCCATTACGGAGTATCTCCAACGCACGATTTAACCCTCCCAGCTCAAATACTCCATGCTTACCGTGCAAGTTCTTTTTTACGTGGTGATCGTTTCTTTTTTTAAATTGTAAGAAAAACAATCTTATAATGTGCAATATAGGAGAGGAAATGACAAATTAAAAATTGCTGAGGTGAGAGATTTAGAATAATATTGAATTTAATTTATAGAATGTGAATGGCATGATATTTAAAAATCTCTTGCTCACAAAATTTTAACATTCTTTAAACGCAAGTGAGCTCATATGTAACCCAAATGTATATAGACAACTTGAAAGACAAAAGACTATTCGTCTTTCAGATTAGAAATATGACAAATATTTTAAGATTCATATTAGATCTCTATCCAGAACTATGATATTTAATGCTTCATTCATATATTGTGCTACTGTGTAGTTTGTAGAGCAGTAAATTGTTATCAGGACGATAGGATAGGATATGTTGTAGCAAGTACGTACGTACCAACGAATATAGCATGTGATAGGCTGGGCAGAACAAATACTATCGTTCGGCCTTAGGTTTAAAATATATAGGAAACACTAACCTTATTTACAGCTGCTACTACGCAGCACAAATTGGATAACATTGGAAAACAGTTTGCACCATTGTTTCCACATTTTCTTCGACGAACGATATTCGACGTGATGAAAAAATGCTCTTATATCTTGAGAAAGACCGTTCGACATCTACGGATATAACACAGGCATAATTAAAATAATTTTTGACATTACTTAGCCGGTCTGCAGATGCACCATTCTAATTTTTCATAACCTTTTGTATTCAGAAGCTTTCTTTAAAACATTATTGAACTTTTCTAATACGCGACAATTTCTTGCGTTGGCTATATTGTGCAGCAATGCATTTACTTTGTCCACTATTTATCATTACTCCACTAACGACAATCCAGTATTTCTCAATTTTTCTATTGCGCAAAGTAATCCTTTAGAATTGTTGTAAATAGTTTAAATCTTTTTAAATCTTGAAATTATATCTAGCATTCCTTACCAGCTGTAGCTTCGTCAGGAATGAATTGCAGAATCACAGACCGAATTCGTTAGAAATACTGAGAGCAATAAAAGGTCGCTTTCAATCATGTTTCTCAACGTGTAAGAATTGACTCTAGTTGTTTGGGCATACCAGGGCACTGTCGGTAAAATCCCCAAATTCGTTTAGGTGATTTGAGAAGCACCTTCTTAGTATTTGCTATCAATGTATTCACCTCTGGAGAACATTCTCGAATATTTCATTTGTGTTACAAGGCGAGCTCTATGCGTCATAAGTAAAAAAGTTCTTCATTGTTTTTTTTAAGAGAACCACCTACAGAATGCATTATCGAGATGCCATGGCTCATAAACATCGACAGTTGAAATATTTGTAGTATATCCAGCGCTATCCTCATAATTACTTCTCCAGTACATTTTTCTGATCTTTACTAGCTAAATGATTCCAGTACATGTACACATATTATAATATCTACAGTAGAATTATTTTTCAACGTGTCGTTTTGTTAATACATAACCACAGCTGTTTATCTTTTACTTCAGTTTTGATCCTGTTTTCGATATCTTCACGTACACATAATAGATAATTGCGTAACGCATGGAAGCTTCCAGTTGAAATTGTATTTTCTCCAGAAATGTCCAAACCGGTTTTTGTCCAGTAGGCGAAGTGACAAACCACAAGCTGTAAATCGAACATAAATTGGTAATTCAGCAACATGCCACTTCTTTATTTTTGTTTTACACTATTTATATACATTTTACAGTCGCGTTTGTCCAAGCACATCAACGGTTTATCTCAAACTTTCCACATAATTTTAGTACCATTACATACATAACAATAATCATAAAATTCGCTGATATATTCTTTAATTGCATCAACCAATGGTCGTTTTTTATTTTTCCGTGCGTTCGACATTATTAGATATTTACAAAGCACAAGAGACCTCAATGGCAAAAGAATTAACTGCCTATGCCAAGAGCCGAAAGGAATTAATGCAAATAGTCATGTGTCGGTAGTCACCATATATATCTGGTTCGTAGTTATTATAAACTAGGCATGCTAACAAGCGTGATCGTTCTAATAATTTGTATTTTTTTTGATTTGAAACCTTTTTATGTATACTTTTTATGAATAGACATTACTAACTACTTTATACGCATTTTGATACACATTATTATGATTATCAACACTTTATTTTATGTTTTTTGACTTATCATATGCTACTGCAGTTTGACAGAAATAAATAATAATAGTAATAATAATACAGAAATATAAACAAACACTCCCATATACGAAGCAATCGTACTAACAGACTACAAATATATACCATTAAATCTAAAACAAGGTTAGGTCGCCCCAACCTCGACCCAGCACATCCCAAATTATTGGAACCTTTCGAAAGTTATTGTCTTAAGAACACACTCTGTAGTCGTTCGAATGTCCTCAGTACTTTAGAGGCAGATATCTTTTACATGACCCTTCGTCCTAAGAGAACATAATATCCATTTGTAAAAATTATGGTTACCTTAAATTGTTTCGTCGATATATAAAAAGTGATATTAGATGCAGTTAATTTCATTGCTTCAGTGCGTTAAAAATTTGCTGAAGAGTTAAGCGAAATCAAGTACGCTCTCACTAGACAGCAGTAAATTTGTTCAAAAATTTCTGTGAGGCATATATCGTACGATGTAAAAAGCAGTAAAAATTAGAAACCAAGTAATTTAACCTTTAAAATTAATGCTTTCTATTCCCTTAGATCATCAATTCCTAGCTAATACTCTTTGTAAACTTTCCAAGATTTCCGTAACCACTCCACGAAAAGTAAATATGTAAGTAAATATTGAATGTAAAATTTTTCGAAACTACTAATCGAAAATTTGCATCAGGCTAGTTTTTTAATTGCTTTAAAAGCAAGGCTCATCTAACATACCCGTAACAGTTACATCAATATTATTCTCTTGTGCTAATGACTTTTGCAGATGTACTCCATGGCAGTTTCCTTTCAATTTTCAAACACGCGCAAACACCAAAATAGTCTAAAATTAATAAACGAAACAAACCAGACAATAATATTAATAAACGAGTTCGCAGAATTCATACATCTAGTGAAAACTATTATGTTAGAGACGATAATTTACGAAACCTCCTTGTTAATAACCTCGAAAGACAAACAAGATAGGTTTTCAGGCAAATGGCAAACGAGAATGACTTAATAAATTTATTAAACAAAGTTTAAAAATCAACAAAACGTAGAATCATAATTAAAAAACTTAAATTTTTCACCTCCTCTAGAAAAACAACACTTACAATTAATCATTCTGCTTCCACAATAGACTGTTTTTATTTTTATTAGGAAAAGTAAGTTTAAATAACTTCTACCGGAGTTTTATCTGCATTTGAAAGGCGCTGGTTTTCCCATCTTTGTGTCTCTATGAAGCGGAATTCTCCGCCTGTCCATGTAACAGATACTAAAACAAAATACAGAAACAACCCAAATACGGAAGCAGACGTTCGCTTGTATTCATCAATTAAATCCGAAAGAAAGCTGTCCAAAAAATGGAACCAGTAATTGAAAATAAATTGAGGTATTGTGGAAAATTTTAAAACTAAGTCTTCAAGAGAAAGTCGATCTCTTGACGATTATGAGGACATTTAAAGGGGCACAATGAGTAAAACAACAGCAGAAATCGCTTAATGTGATGTTCGCTTTTATTTACAAATGTATCATTCTTGAAAAAAGATTGTTCGGAAGATATAGTATCCCATATTATTATATTTTTATTTAATAAAGGACTTAAATTACATTCAATAATAAGATTCATTTTTAATTTCAATCATTAAAAATAATCCGAAAAAAATTATTAATAAACACTGAAGAGTTATTTTAAAACAGTTTTATATGTATATGTAAGCACGAAGTGGGTTTTTTGGGGTAAGTACCGTTTTTTACTATGGCCGCTGTAACGCTAAATCATCTTACCACGCGTGCGCGTTAAGTGCCTATATCCTTTGGTTGGTCACAGACGCCAGTACGAAAGCATTCGTTCGTGATGTTCATGATGGGGATCGTAATGGACGACTGTCGGCTGTGCAAAAAGTTGATGCAAAAGCTCTAGAAAACAAACGCTTTACGATTTCGTCATTGTCTGATCAGTTTCTGCAAGTTTCAAGAAGTGTTCTTTGTCAAATTATGACAAAATGTTTAAATTATCGAAAAATTATTCGATATTCAGCGTGAAGTACCGAAAATGCCGACTGAGGTGCACTAAATCATTCGTATAACTAGTGCTTTGATTTTTCTTGAGCGGTAGGGTGATAAAGAAGATCATCTTAAAAGATGATCCAGCCAAATTGTGACTGATGATGAAACATGGGTGGCTCATGTGATGCTGCAATTAAAACAACAATCCATGGAAAGGAGATACTCAACATCATTCAAGAAATTGAAGTTCAGATAAACAATTTGAACACGTAAAATCATGTGCACCGTGTGAATTTTTTGCTTCCGGGTAGTACAATTAATTTCGAAACATATAATGGCATCCTAACAAATACTCTGTAAGGAGATTGTTTTGCTTCTTGATGATGCTCGTCCATACATAGTTTGGAACAACTTGATTATCCTCCGTATAGACTTAGCGCTCACTTGTTCTTTCATTTGCGAAAGCATCTAGGCGGTCAGCGCCACGACGATGACGATGAATACTCTCGTAGTTGATAAGTCATGAGTCAGATTTCTACGAAGATGGAATTCAGAAGCTGGGTGTACGCTGTGATAAGTGCCTTAATATTGGTGGTAATTAAGTTGAAAAGTAGACTAAGAAAACGACTTTATTATAAAAGCAAAATTGTTTAAAATATTTCACTTGTGTTCTTTTTATATCAAAACTGTTCTTAGTTATAAAACCTGTCATGATTTTACTGAGCCATCTTAGACTTTCAACAAACAAATCGTACGTCACCAACTCGACAGCACAAGCAGTCATTACATATTTGCATTCCCATAAAAACGAGCAATTAATTAATTCCAGCGAACCGCAGCAAACTGATAAACACGTGATAAAAACTAAATTAAATACACAAAAAATCATTCTTTTTCGTCTCCTCAGCTTATAAAAACACTTTTTTCCATTTATTCTAATTACCGGGACGAACTTTCTTTGTTTTCATCCTTGAGTTTTTTCATTTGTCTCCTTCTGTCAGTACTTTAATTTTGAATTCGCGCGATGATCTTCACCAACATTTTTCTTACTTCGTCTTATTAAGTCTGACAGATATTTCGAATTTAAATAGGTTTTGCTCTCAGAACCCTCTTTGTAACGGCGTGCTATACCCATTAATTATGGAATTATAATGCTGCTAAAGTTATTAGAGTTTTTATAACAGTAAAGTTCTACACCGCTTAACAAATTAAATATATATAGGATGGGGAGTTTATCTTGAAAATTTACTTTGAGCTAATGAAAGAATATATATTTACCACCGTTCTCTATGTATTAATGCAGGAGGTGTCTGAAATTGTCCATCAAAATTCGAGGTATCCATGTCGAATAAAACTCTTCACTTAAAGCAGATTTGTGGATTATTTTGTACGTAAATAACTGCAAGACAATCAGGAATGTAGTGAAAAGCTTCCAGATTATGATGCCAGAAAATGACGTGGCATTTCGATAGTCGATTTTAAGATCTCCAAGCATGTGTATAGTGTCTAAATGAGAAAAGAGATAAAAGGAGTTTGAACATGACGTGAAACTTTACCGTTTTCACAAACTAAACGAACAATTCACACATTATTCCATGGCTAAATATATTCACTTCGAAAAATCGATTGTTTCTAAAATATGAAAGAAACATTGTTAAATAAAGAGTTGTGGAGTACGTGGTGCAAATTGATGCACAAATGATTACCTGTCCAGAGTCATTGAAGCACAAAACAATATTTGCCTCTCAGTACCAAGTACCGAATTTTTCCAACGGCTGTATTTAGCAAGAAAAAGGCTGAAATTTCTGAAACATTCGCCCTAGCCAAGATTTTTCTCCACAAAACTTTGCCTCGCTTTCACAAGTAAATAGCAAACCTAACCAAAGGAAATTTTGATGAGGATGTTTTTAAATAGTGTCTACCTTAAGATCAAAGTTGAAGAGTTCATCTGAAGACCAGATATGAAAAATGTACAAGTCCTAGACTCTGAAAAATTATTAAAACCAAAGCCCTATTGCAAAAGTTTTGTAATTATATTTGTACATAGTGACAAAATTAGACCACAGATGGGTTTGTTTTTTTATTAGCTTCAGCAAGGTATTAAAGGGGAGACCTTAGTCACTTGCACTATAAGTTTAGCATTTGCTTGCTAAAGCCTCCATATTATTGGGTTTTTCGTTGTCCAAGAATAATTTCATAAAAAATATTAAACAATCTTGTAACAGAAAATGAAATATATAATTAATTAATGCTTATTACTCGAATAAAATTAATGACCTTGAAAGTCATAAAAAATGCAATTACATTTTGAGTAAGCAAGTGTATATGTAGACAATTGTATGTACTTAAAAAGCTAAAAACTTAATGCTCGATCTAGTGTAGATAGTTCTAGAATATGTGAGTTTATTTGTTCTTAAATGAATCAAATTATACTGTAATATTCCCTTGCAGAAGCAATAAATAATTACGAAAGCTTAAATCATGTAAAAGAGAGTTAATACCTTTGTAGTCTGATGATTTCCCAGAAGTATTTCTGTAGCAACTTATTGTTACCACAATATTATAAATCCCAGTGTTAAAGACTGCATCTCTTTATAATTTATATTTAGTTTCATTAATTTCGCATAAGCATATTTTAGTGTTTATTTCATTGATCCATTATAATGTACATATTGAAAATGTTAACGGTATATTTAAATGAACAGGTTCGCGTCTCTGTGTAACATCGCTGTTTGAAAAGTTACCCGTACATGTATTTAGCGATATATATCTCACCAATGCAAACATGTAATACTCATCGTTGTTGTTCAGTCACATTTGGTGCTAATGCGATTGCGTGACTATCTCAAACCGATCCTCGTTTTCTCCCCTCGCCTCGCAGTGTGTAAACATAATAGATGATGGCGCAGTGCAACTAGAATACTAATAGGAGGCGTATCGAACTGACATTTGTAAAAGAACGATTTGGGGGATCATTAGTCGAGAGAGCATCTTGCATGGCGAAGTCCAATCTTTACTTCCTGTTTTCACACTGGTCGTTCATACTCTAATCACTTATCGAACTAATTTATGGGCGAAAGATCCATATTCCAAAACTAATTCTTATATGTTAGTGGTAGATACAAACACACCACATATATTGTTATAGTCTTCGCAGACTAAGTTCTTAATAAGCTCTTTCTAGTACACAGGCTAACCATGAAAAAGCTTTTTTTATAAATTTGGCTCCCCTTTATGTTGTTTTTTGAAGTGCTGAATGCCTCCTCGCATGTTTACTTTACGTTATTTACGCATTGTATGCGTATAGCAATACCTCGCTCTACACCTAATTAGTAGTAAATGCTCAAAGTACATATATAGGCATATACTTTCTAATCGGCAAGTGCATTTTTTACACTCACATTTAAATTTTTTCCCTGACAATCTTGTAGCTGTAAGTGAGGAACAAGCGGAGTGTTTCCACCAAGATATAAAGAAGATGGAGAAACGGTATCAGGGTCGTTGGAATGTCAACATGATGGGAGATTACTGTTGGACCTTTCTACGACCAACTCTAGAAGCATTATATAAAAGGAAAAGGTACACTCGAACTTTTACCGTGAAGTGGTTGAGGAAATACAAAACTTTAAGTAAATAAGTAAAAAACTGTTCATATTCAAACTTACACTACCATTGTAATAATAAAATGTTAAATTTTTCAACTCTACTCTGATAATAAATTACGTACCTTTAAATCTTAACTATATACATACATATTTTAATACTATCATACCCAAGAAAAGATAAAGATTGTGAAAAATTGGTATGTGGTAGAAAAAAACTGATTGAAAATTTGGATTCAGCGCACCAAAATACATAAGAAACAGGTTGAACGTTGAAAAAAAGTTTTTAAAAAATATTTATTGGTTGGCCTGTGTTATAATTGGAATTGCTCACAAAGTACATACGAGCACGTTCAGCACCTCCTCTAGTGGGGAAAAGATTTATCGCAAATAAGCATACACATTTGGAGGCGGCTTAAGCAGATCCCTATTAAAGATTGATATACATATTTTCCGAGTTGCAAACCATTACGCTGACGATATTGGTACTGTTCATAATGAAAATATTTGCAGAGTCCATGCAAATGTTTTTTGAAGTACATTTTATTATTAGGAACGAATTTTATTTATTCAGAAATACACGTATACCTTTAAAAAGCGGATGCATAATTTATTCGTTACGAATAAAAGAATCGCCATAATAAAATTTATAATCTAACCACAATCAGCGTACAAGTTAATCAAACTAGATTAACGTAACACCTAGCATTTTCTAAAAGAAAAAATTCAAGAAAACGAATGGCCAGTTTATAAATAATAAAAGTCTAAAAAAAGCAATCCCGTCCGAATTAACTATTATTACTTTTTAACGAAATAACTGAACCAAAGAAGAAGAAATAATTTCGACTTTTTTAATTTCATTTAACTAAATAAATTACCAATAGGAATCAAATTTCAAGAATTATTTTATAATTAATAACATTGATTGAATAACTTGTTCATAACAGAAGCATCTGTAGCATGATTAAATACAGTTCCAAACTTTTCGACATTTTACGCTTATTACAATTAGTTATCTTCACCATACAACTGGATGAATATTTTGTCTGAATGATTAAGGAAGTAGGAACGTTTAATTTCGGACAAAACGAAAAGTTAAAATTCAGTAGCCCGTGGCGTTTTGAATCACAGCTAATGCTAACATTACTGGCGTTGGATGTTGCAGTCATGATGAAATTATTCCGTTTGAGTTTCTTGTTTCGAGGTACTTTTCGAAAATTGACTCTTCGTTATTCTCTTTTTAAAACGAAATGTCTTTCCGCAATTCGAATTGCATAATTTTATTCTCAGTGCGGGAACGAAGTTTATCTTGTTCGAAATTAAGTACGGGAAATAATTATATTTGAAATCGTTTAATTCGGGCATTGTAATTAATGGAGTGGAACCATGGGCGGTTAAATAGAATTACTTATAGTCATCTTTGTCACATTATTTCCATAATGTTGGATTTAACAACTCAAACGTAAATGCCACCTATGTTCCTAACTTAATATGGAGAAAAACAGCATGTACAAGGGCCTTTGTCTTTCTAAAATATTTTTTAAATCTGAATATATTAGCAAAAATAATTTACTAAAGCAATACGTAAAAAGAGAATCACTTGCAAAGGCTGTAGTAGAAAGAATAGGTACACTCGTAAGTTGTGAAATGAAAGCTACAAGGACTAATAAAATGTTTCGATGGATACATTATTGCGTGTGCGCAATGTTGTATTTCACAATCATAAAATATACGAGGGTGGTCCAAGAAGCGTCCGACTCAACAATGAAAACACAAAAATTTTGGAAAAAAATATATTTATTTTTCAACATAATCTCGTTTCAGCTCCATACACTTTTCCCAGCGATGTTCGTTCAATAAGTTCGATACCCTTTTTATTATAAGAACTGCCTTGCTTCTCAAAATTAACTGCCGACATCATTTCTTCATCGTTGGAAAATCTTTGACCACTGAGCCATTTCTTCAAGTTTAGGAACAGAATATAATCCGAGGGGGCTAAATCTTTAATTCATTAATTTTGGCCATTGCAATAAAGGATTTGTGAGCTGGTGCATTGTCTTGATGAAACAACACTTTTTCTAAGCCAAATACGCCGGTTTTTGCTTGATTTCTTCGCTCAAACTTTGCAATAAGTTCGCATAATACTTGCTGTTGATAGTTTTTCCCTTTTCAAGATAGTCTATGAAAATTATTCCACGGGAATTTCAATAAACCGATGCCATGACTTTACCTGCAGATGAAACTGTCTTCGCCTCCTTTGGAGTGGCTCTTCCTTTTGAGTCCATTATTTTGATTGTTCTTTTGTCCCATGTTTCATCCATGGTTATGAAACGACTCAAACATTCTGTTTTGTTGCTGTGAAACTTCGCTAAACACTCAATTTAGACATCTTCACGACACTGTTTTTGCTCGAGTGTGAGCAAACGCGGCACCCATCTTACACCCAGCTCTCTCATGTACAAATTTTCAGATAATATGGGATGTACCGCACCTTTTGAAATGCCTACTATGTCTACTAGCTTGCGCACTTTTAGTCGATGATCATCCAGTACCGCTTTGTGGATTTTCATCACCATTCATGGAGTCGTCACCTCATTTGGTCGACCACTGCAATGCTTGTCTTGGTAGCTCGTACGGCCTCGTTTAACCTCTGCTATCCAGTATTTCGCTGTTGTAAACGAAGGAGCAGCCTCACCCAGAGTAGAATCCAGTTCAGCTTTTGTATCGGTTGGGCTGAGGCCTTTCAAATAAAAGTATTGTATCACGTAACGATGACCAATTTTCTCCATTTTTACAAATTCTCTGAAAACGTTCACTATTGATGGCTGCTAAACAAATACTAAACAACGTCGCGTCTTCAAACTTGAAACATATGCTTTAGAGATTGTGTACTTTTTAATACAGTGATATTTTTCAAACAACTACCGCCATCTCTATGTCGGGCCGGGTACTTATGGAACCATCCTCGTATATGTTGAATACTACATGTACAGGGTTACAGTGAAATAATCATTCATGAAGAGAGAATTGTTGAAGGAAACAGAGTTTCTAAAATAACGGGATTTTCAAAAGAATCAGTTGGACGAAAGTCCGAGTGCTGTGGTGGTTAAAGTTAATCAAGGGTGATGCAGACAAAGCGGGCCAAAAACATGATACGACATAATTAAAAAAATTATGAGGCCATGAAAAATATTATTAGAAAAGTAAAAAAAAACGATAATGATGTATCTCATGATTTACTTAAAGTAGTTTTCATGGAATAGATTAAAAATTTATTTATTGATTACAATTTTCAAGCAGGTAGATAATTGCTAGAATATTGGAATATTAAACACACTTTCGTTCTCGAAAAAAGGGACCTTTCCTTTATGGTAAACAGAAAATACCTAACTAAACGAAAGATAATTCTCTAAAATATTCGTAACTCACAAATGTTGACTTCGATAATAATTTTTCTCCTTTACATCGAATCTAAAATTAAATTAAGTCAAATAAATTTAAAACACGAAAAAAATTATTACACATGCGAAGCGTAACATTAGTTTTTGGAAGCCAACTTACAGTGACAGTTGGAAAATATAAATGACACGTTTCGAAATCCTAAGCTGGATTAGTTTGATTCGAAACGTGATTGAAGGGGACCGACATATTACTCTAAAAAGTAGTCGAGCGATTCTAAAGATTAGTGTTAAGCCAATTAATAGCTTCATCACATCAAAACAAATGGTCGCCTGTTTTTTCGGAAAAACTGGTCACGTTGTAACCGTGCCTTTAGAAAGTTGTAGAACGGCCAATTCCGAATGATACACAACTATTTCTTTGACAAAAGTTTTTGCAGAAATAAGGCAAACAAACCGAAAACGACAGATCATTCTCCACACTGACAATGCGAGCTCTCACAAGTCGGTTCAAACAATTGAATATTTGACCGGGAAAAACATTGAATTGATAAGCTATCCGCCATACAACCCTGATCTAGTACACTGTGATTTCTTTTTATTCCCATACGTGAAGAATAAACTTCGTGGTCAATGGTTTTCTACGCCGGAAGAGGCAATTGAAACATTCAAAACTCATATTTTGGAGACACCGCCTTCACAGTGGCAGCAATTCTTTTCGGATTGGTTTAAGCGAATGCAAAAGTGCATTGACTTTCAATGAGAATATTTTGAAAAGCAATAAAACTACTTTCGATAACAAAAAATTTTTTTTTGTTTACTATCCCCGAAATATAAACGGCTGCCCTCGTAAAAATAAAGGTTGCATTATATTATTATATATAAGTATAATACTACAATGGAACAGAAGAACTAGAAGAATTATTAAGTTCTAGATGTTACTATTTTTATTTTATATTAACAAGTGCATTAAATATTTTACAAGAAGTTTATTTAGAAATTTAAGTTTACATTTACAAGACGAAAAACCGTATTTTATTTAATTTTGCAAAAAAATTGCACCAAACTAAACTTCTGATGTTTCCAATGCACAAGTTATTCAAACCAGGGTAACCTAACACTATTGGTATAGTAACAAGATCCTATTTCTATTGTAAATATTTGCTCTTGTAGCAAATGTAAACGAAATAGTAAAAAAATAAAAACTTATTCCTGGACTTTCGAATAAACTTTTCGAAATTGAACTGCCAATCAAAATATTGAAGATATGCTACTAAATAAATCTATTAAATTTGCTTTAAAAATGTACATACATGTACTTATGTAGGTACTCGTCTAGTAATTGAATGTAATATTACATGTTATCCTACACTAGTACAAATATTGAATTCTAAACGTTCTTTTGAAAGATTTTCACGACCCGTTTTATATTTTAAAATTAATTGGATTTGTATTACTTTTCGCCTTATTTAATTGTAAACTAGTAAAAGGAATTAACAAGTCTTATATATTCACATTTTACGCGAACATAAATATTAGTCAGTAACTAAAGATTTGGTTTTTCTAACGACTTTGTTACTGTAAAATCGATTAAAACGTGTTGCTATTAAGACGAGTCTAAGCATATCGCACGACTATACGAGGAGGAGTCAAAAAGTTCCCGGAATTTTGTTTTAACTCTTTATTACCACAACATAGGTACACAGTCACTTAATCGCCTTCAAAGTAGGCGCCGTCTGAACACACACACTTGCTCCACCGCTCCTGCCATTGTTGGAAACAACGATGAAAGTCCTGTTGTGGTATCTTTCGAAGTTCAGCCGTCGCGTTGGTTTTTGATGTCTTCTACGGTGTCAAAACGGTTACCTTTGAGGCCCTTTTTGAACTTGGGGAAGAGCCAGAAATCCAATGGCACTAAATCCGGTGAGTAGGGAGGCTGCTGGAGGACTGGAATGTTTTTTTCTGCAAGCCATGTTTGCACAACAATCGACGTGTGGGATGGAGCATTGTCGTGATGGAGTGACCATCCTTCTTGCCATTTGCCTGGACGTTTTCTTCGAACTGCTTCTCTCACTCTTTTCAAAACTTGCACGTAAAAAGGACCGTTAACCGTTTGTCCAGCTGGTACAAATTCATGGTGCACCACACCTTCGTTGTCGAAAAACGCAATGAGCATCACTTTTGTTTTCGATTTGACATGACGTGATTTCTTTGGTCGAGGAGAAGACGATGTGTGCCATTCTGATGACTGCATCTTGGTTTCCGGGTCGTACGCGTACACCCAAGTCTCGTCACCAGTAACGATTGTCTGCAAGAACATCGGGTCCTCTGTGCTTTTTTCAAAACATTCGGCCGCCGTCAACTTCCGAGTTTCCATCTGATCCGGATTCAGCACGTTTCGTCTACAAGTTTCATCTTCAAATCATCTGACAGGATTGCGTGTATGGATCCATGAGAGATCCCCGCGTCTTGTGCCAACTAGTCGATGGTCATTCTGCGGTCTGCTCTGATTAATTGTTTCACTCCCTCGACCATTCCTTCGTTCCTGGAAGTTGAAGGTCTCCCACTGCGACTCTCGTCTTCCAGCGATTCCTGTCCAGCCTTAAATTTTGAAAACCACTCGTAAACGGCTGTTTTCTTTAAAGAATCGTCACCGTAAACTGTTTGTAAGGCTAACAAAGTCTCTGGAGCACATTTTCCCAATCTGCACATGAACTTGATGTTCGCCCGTTGCTCGAACTGCGACATCGCGCTAACTGATCACCACACACTCCTACTTTTCGCTAAACTGCAGTCACACTGCGTGTTCAGACTTGCTCAGACCTGTCAGCGTCATAACTATGCACCATAAGGAATGTACTGTACAAAATTTAGTGTGATTGCATCACAACTGCCAACACTACGACACAATTTCGGGAACATTTTGACTTCTCGTCGTAAGTGCCTGTAACATACACTTTCAATTTAAAAGTATTAATCGGATGTTCTCCTAGGATCTATCTCAAGTCCGTAATATTTATGTATTGTGTACAAAACACGAACAGATAAATAACTAAAACGTTTTTAAATATTTAGTGCAGTGCAGCAGTATTGGGTAAACAATGTAGATAGCTAAATTATGGAATACCTCGTTTCAAGATATTTTAATTTGACTAAGTTGCAATAGCGCTCCTTGCAGTGAGGACTTAATGAAACGAAGACACATCTAAGATGTGAGCTGTTCTTTGCTTTAATAGCCAAGGTGGTATTAAATAAATTGTATTGATTTGCTTATTTATGTATATTAGTTCTGGGAATAAAATATTTTTCTAAAAATATCGAAGGATATAATTCAAAAAGTTCAAATTAGGTTCCTGACACAAATATCGAATTATCACTTAATCGTCATCGCGAAGTTCAATGAGTTCGAAATTCGTTTATTTCATTTCAATATTTAATAAAAGAAATTAATTGATATATCAGACTTATCACAAATTAAAGACACATGAGAGTTATTACTGATTCATTCTAAGATATGGATGCGGTTAGCGTCATCTGTTTCTACTCCTGCAGGATTCTCATATTTATACATTTTGGGACAAATGACTTATTTCCCTTAAAGTATTTAATACATAAACTATGAAATCTGTTTAAATTTTCGAGATATTGCAATTTTTCATATCTCACGGAGCACACTGTATATATAATATCATACAAAAATTCGCGACTTGACTGTTTAAATACTCGATGTCATGTGGAAATATATTCATCGAAAAATTCAAGAGTTTAATTTAAACCATTCGAAAAATTATAATATTGCTACGATGCGGAAAAAGGTTTACGATCCAACACTTCCATTGTTTTACCATTTCCTCTTTTAATACTTCCTCTCCAATTACTTTCATCCTAATAACAATGAAATCATATTTTATGCATTCTCTGTTTTCTCTGTTTCACAAAAATTTATTCCGAATAATAAAATTTTTATATTCATTATTCATGAATTGTTTGAATATCAGCACCAGCGAGTACGGTTACCGTGAATGCATCTAATCTAAAATGAAGAGAACTTACCTACACTTCAGCGCGACGACTCCGTAGAAACGTTCGTACACTACAATTTCAAAACAGTTCACACACATCTGAAACAAAGGAGAAACTGTTAAAATTGTGCTACACACACTGCTAAAAAACAGTCGACTAATTAATTTTCTATATAATTGAAAGCAATGACAGTTAATACAACACCTAAAAATATTTTCATAAATTAGTTTCAAACTTTTTAAACAAGGCAACGAATATGCTGACGTCTTCTAACATGTTTCATATGCGATAAAGTGATCGTTACTGGAGTGCATAAAATGCCGCCTCGACAGTCCCTCGGTCAATGTCCAAAGGTCAGCTCTATGAATAAGTAATGAAGAGTTAAAATTATATCACATCACAGTCTGTCCGAGCTATAGGCTTGGCATCCTATTAGTCCAATAGAAAGTGGAGAAACGCAGCGAAGTGTTGCTGAAATGTTTGGGGTTCAATTGGTGTGTGAAAAAGCGTAATTTTTAGACTTAGGATTCGCTACTGGGAAAGTGCAGAGACTCGACGAAACTAAATAGCATAGTTGGTCAATATCAACATCAAGGTGATTGATATCTGTCGCAGTTGGCATATACAAATCGCGCTTTCTTAACTCAGATTCGAAGTGAGTTTGCTACTGTATCTGGAAGATTGCTACCAGCGCAAAAAGCAGTTAGAAACCCCTATATGCTCAAAACCGCTGATTTGCATCCCCTCACTACAGATTGTAAAAGAGCCCGTAAAATTTGGGCATATCAATTGGAACCACAGTGAATGGAGACGAAGTATCATTCAGTGACGAATCCAAACTTATGCTGCTGCCTTGTAATAGGCATATTCTGATTTCGTGTGAACCAGGCACACCCAATAACCTACAATTTATTCGAGAAAGTCCTCAGCATGAGGATAATCGAGTAATGGTGTGGATTTGGATATTCACTGGAGAGTATACAAATCTTTATTCTATTGACAGTGGACCACCAACTGACTAGAGACATTTGGATGCGGTTTTGCGATTCCTTTTTCTTCTTTATACAGCATCGATGGGAGAAAAATCCTTCCTATTGGACGATAACACTCTCCTCTCCTATCGAGTAAACATCGCTAATGACTGAATTTATGAAGCTGGTGTAACAAGAATGAAATTGTCAGTCGATTCAATAGAACATGAGTAAGATATTGTGAGGAGATATTGTTGCTGCATGAAATACGCCACCTAGAATGTTTCAAACGAATTGCTATCTGCGAGGAACGGAATATGATTCCTCAAGAAGTGTTCGACATGTTAATTCTTGCCATAAAAATGTCAAAAGTTTTTAGATGCTTACGAAGACCATACACATGAGGCCATATGCGTGACAAAAAGGCGAAAACAATGTTCTTTTTCGAAGAAAAATATATGAACCAACAAAAATAGAAGAATGAGAATATAGAAGATAACTAACTTTGAGGTAAATTATAGTTTAAAAGGATAATATATAAGAGAAAGATCATAATGGTATGGGAATACATGTAAATATAAAAGAAGAGATATCATTAATAAAAAAATCACATAATGAAAGTCAAAAGAAAGAAAACCAAGAGAAAGGTTTACGAAATATGATAGGAAAGCCTAGTAATAGAAGACATGAAAACGTTAGAAATAGAAATGTGGATAGAGAGAATGCAAAGTAGGAGAAAGTGGAAAAAGAAAGAAGAGTAAGCCTATAGTCTATTAAGAAAAATATGTATGTGGCGATAAGATAGATCTTTCACTAACGTTATATTAAAATATCATGATACTTCCATTATGAGAAGCAGAGAAATTGCGCATAAAGTAAGATATATTTGGTACTGGTCGAAAAATTAATTCTAAACAAAGAGCAAATATCAAGTTCTGTTTTAAACTCGGTAAATCGTTTGCTAAAACGCTTATTTTGATGAAACAAGTGTACGGTGATGCGCGTTTATCACGTACGAGTGTATAAACGATTTAAAGGCGGTCATACGGACATAATTGACGACGAACATCCTGATACAAAAAAATATGTGATTACGAAAAGTAGCATCGAACTTGTGCGTGAATTTATCAGAAATAAGCCAAAATCCTCATTGCGATACGTGGGAATGGAATTAATTATTTCTAAAGATTCAATTCATGGACACAGCATTTGGTACAGAGAAAGATTTTTGCAAGATTTGTACCACACAATGATTAAAAATTGTTCGGAATTCAACGTTGTACAGGCTTGATTAAAGACTCAAAAAAGGACGAAAACTTTAGGTATTCTATTGTAACTAGCGATGAGACGTGGTCTTTTCAATATGATTCAGAAACCAAGCGTCAAAGCTATGAATAGAAGAGAAGCATCCAAGCGAAGAAAGACGGAAAAAAGCCGTTTGTAGAAGTCAAAAGTCAATGTTGATTTGTTTTTCTGATTCGAAGGACATACTGCATAAAGAGTTTGTAACAACTTGACAAATAGTCAATCCTGTATATTATCTTGCTGTTATGAAGCGTCTTTTGGCGCGTATTCATCATGTGTGCCCTCAATATCGTGAAAATATTAGCTGGTGTTTGTTTCATGATAATGTACCATCTCATTGCTCGACGCTTACCACTGATTTTCTAACTACAATTGTCATTTTAACAATCAACCATTCACCGTATTCACCGAATTTATACCCGCTGTAATTTCTATCTATTCTCTAAACCGATGAAAGGACAGCGTTATGCAGACGTCGAAGCCATTGAAGAGGCGTCGACAGCAATCTTGAAGGACGTCTCTAACGATGAACTTAAAAATTCATTCGACGTGTTAATTGACCGTGCAGATCAATTTTACCAAATAGTATGCTTTTGTTTTTATTTTAAAAAAGTTTGGTTTTTTCTGCGACCGATTTTATATATACATATATATGTATATGTATATGTATATATATATATATATATATATATATATATATATATATACACAGACTTGTTCATTCTAGAATTAGATATGCGCTGTCCACAAGTGGAAAGAGTGCAGTTAGGTTAAAGCGCGCGAGAAAGGAGGATAGAATATCTCTCATCACACCACAGTTCGTGTGTGCGTGCGCTGCTACGATAAACCTCCCCTACTGATAATCAAAATAAGTCATTCTTGTTAAAGCCGTAGCGGTGTACTAAGCATTTATTATTTTACTTTTAAAAATGACTTATACACACGAAGAACGAATACAAATTATAAAATGGTACTATGGTGGCCATAGCGCACAAGAAATTGTTGGGCGATTTGTTTTTTCGTTTGAAAATAGACCCGTACCGACTGTTCAGACTGTTTTGAATATTGTCCGTAGATTAGAGAGTACGGGATGTTCGAATAGCTGCCAAAACTGTATTCACTTATTTTTTATTTACTTATTTTTTCATTGTTTATTTTTGTTTATTTTTTCATTGTTTGAAAATCTTTTTAATTTTTAGAATTTTCTATTTCATTTATTTCAAGAATATTTTATTAGTTTCACGCCAAACGGCAAAACATTTCAAGAAAATAGCCATGTTGCATTTTATTAAAATATTCAAATAAAATGCATCAAATAATTTATACAATTCAAAAATGTAGGTACGTATTGTCAATGCATAATGATTTACAGCCCCGACCTACACACATCATGTCGCTGGTAAAGACTGATTTCAGACATTCTCACGCGTAACACGCGAGAAAGTAGGGGAAGTTGTTTGCAATACAAAAGTGGGAGAAAACGAAACTGCCAATTCTAAATCTAGAATGAACAACTCTGTATATATATATATATATATATATATATATATATATATATATATATATATATATATATAATGGCATTAACTCCTACTATAACATATTTGATCATTACGTATTTATGTATTTTGTATATTTAAATTTAAACAAATAGAGATTTTTCATAAGAATAATATTGTCTATGTTCTTCAATTTTTCTTTTAATATTTATTTCATTTATATTAACATTAATACTAAAGCTAACATGTGGTGATTATTTTTTTATAAATTATTATTTATGTACGTACAATTACGTGTAAGAAAATATCAATTATTCAATTTAAACATTTATTTGAAATATTCAACATATTTTGATATTAAATAACAAGTAACGTCGCGGTATATGAATTGATTGCTACTAACTTAGTTAAAAATTTAAAAAAATTCGCCTTTAATCATTTTGGTACACTTTATATTTTAATTGAAATGCAGTATAATTTTCCCTCTGAACAAAGCAAAAAAGATTTTACTAAATATCGGGAAAAAAGTGCTTCACTAGAATTCAATTCAAATAGGTCAAAGAGTGAAATAATACAATATTTAATTATTTTAATTTTTTCCGTTGAACTAAATAGCGGGTTTATTGTTATTATTTAGAACGCAAACCCCTAAAGCAATTTAATTCCTACTCGTAATATAAAAGGACTAACGAAATACATTTACCTGGTTTCAATGCTTTGTTAGGAGTAAGCGCTTATTAAAATTAAAACCATTTTAAAAAACTTTTCGAAACGTTTATAATGGGACTCTAATCTCCAATAAAATGAAATGAATTCGTATATTGGTTTCGCCGGAAATAAAATTGCAGTTGTTTAGCTTACGTAAAACTAATATAACTGTAACATTGAACTAAAGTACCACTGTAGTGCTTTTACAAAATGTTCAGCCTTTTCATAATAGTTTCTGATTTGCGTTCTGTCATCGAAAATGCCAAATCCAGCAAAATTTTCAGCTTGTTTTACCGATGGATATCAAAAAATTGATTTCGATTCATTCCTGTTCAAAATATTAAATTGCTAGGAAGTATCAATAATGGTGGTTTTTGAAAGAGCAGATTATATCCGGAATTAACGAATCTATTCAGATTGATCGATGTATTTGGAAAGTACGTAATATGAATTTGCGTGAATTGAAGTTTTCGGTAACAAGCAAAAAACATACTTTTGTAACATTTTCTATGCAGTATACACCATAATATTGTTGAAGATTTAAAACTTATATACTTATTGTTTCATTAGTAAGTGAGTACGATCTATTATAATCTATAATTGAGTCTAAATACCTGGACTTAATAAACGTAAGTACGAATGCCATAAATTTTCGTGTAACATGTAGGGAGGTAAGTATGTGATGGAAGAACCTCTTGGCCATACCGAGAAGAAATTTTAAGGTGACACCTTTAGAGATTATCAAAATAATCGCATGACATACACCCAAGCTAAAATTATGGCATAAGAAACTCCCTAAACTAGCTTCGAAGGAAATATAGGCAGAAAACTTGTAGATCTATTAGCAGTGCCCTCTGATTCTACTCTTGTTAATAATATTTACGAGTAGAAGTAGCTTTATTCAGATACAAAGGGTACATGGAAAGTTTTTCAATATGACGCAACAATGAATCGTAGGAAACTGCTTATTGCTGCATGTTGAGACATGTTCATACATGCTTAGTAGCCGCCGCGCCATGTCAGTGGGCTCAGTTATTCATTAGCAGTGAGAATGTAAAGTGCTTGCGATGGCAGCGTGGTCACGAAATGAGATAAAGGCAGTTTTGCGTTATAATTTCGTGCGTGGTTTAAACATAGACCAGTGATTCGAAAAAATTACTCTTGCACTAGGTGATGTTTGTCCATATCGCACGACGATATTCATTTGGTATAGAGAATTCCAAAGGGGAAATTTAACTGTGGAGGATGCTGAGAGGCCGGGAAGGTCACGAACGTCAGTTACGGAGAAAAACGTTACTACTGAAAGGAAAATGCTAGGTGAAGACAGGCGAGTGACCTATCAGCAGATAGAGGGTACTTCAGGCCTAAATGCACCAGCAATTCGTTCGATTCTGCATGATCATTTTGCACGTGAAGAAACTTTGTTCTCTCTCGGTGTCGCATCGACTGACTGAAGAGCAGATGACACGGAGAGATGCTAAAAAAGTTTAATAAGGGACAATCTGGATATATGAACAACACAGGTAATGAGACTTAGTTGTACTATTACAATGTGCCGACCAAAGATCAAAACAAAGTTTGGGTCTTAGATGATAAGGATACACCCGTGGTTGTCAGAAAATCCCGATCTGTACAGAAGAAAATGATAGCTGTATTTTTCAAATCGAGTGGAATTGTGGAATGCGTCGTTTTGGACACACAGAAGACAGTCACAGCTAAGTGGTATACTGAACACTGCCTGCCTAAAATCATTGGATCTATGAAGAACCTGCGGCCAAAGTCAAGAATGGACACCTGATTCTTCCATCACGATAATGCTCCAGCTCACTGCGCCAAGACCTGAACCGAATATTTGACCATGACAAGATTGAAACTTCTTGAGCACCCTCCCCACAGTCCAGATCTTGCTCCCTACAACTTTGCACTGTTCCCGCAAGTGAAAATGAAGCTTCAAGTGAGGCAGAATTCCAGTGATGAGTGTTCCAGTGTTCTGCGGGCTTGGGACAACGAGTGTGCTTTACTCCCTAGTGAAATTTGGCAGAACTAGTTTACAGATTGGTTTCGGAGGATGGAGAGGTGTATTAAGTGTAGACGAAATTACTTTGAAAAAATTAAATAAACAAAGCGGTATTGCAAAACTTTCCGATTACCCTTTGTACAAGGAATTCATTTATTAAGACAAAATATTAGTATCCGCAGTTGAGAATTGAGATGAAGAAACAATACCTATTTCGTTCAAACATACGAGTGTATGGACGAAAGAGCAAAGGCCTATCGTCTCGCTAAAATCGGTAATAAAGTTATCACTGCGTAAATAGACGAATACTTTAAAAACTTGGCGAGATGCCATCAGATGAACATTAAAAATTATTCAAATGTTAATAACATTCTGTTTACTACGCGTGTCAAGGAACTTCACCTCTCATCAGGTAAACCTGTTATTAACGAACAATTTTTTGTGGACTTATCGTAACTTTTCAATATAGAAAAATTATGAAAAAGCAGTGCTTCCCTTTTTCATTCAAACATACGAATGTACGAAAATTGTTCTTCTTCTTTCGTCAAATTGACACGAATTATACACATCATACGCAACTGCAATTATAGTCTAGACCAGGTATGGGCAACCTTTGATATGTTGTGGGCCAAACTTTAATGTGCAAATTCGTTCGCGGGCCGCGTTTAAAAGTAGTGTTTTAAAGTAGTGTTCATAATTTTTAGGGATAGATATCAGACATAATGGTTTTTTAAAATGTCTCGCGGGCTGGGTCAAATCTTACAGCACACATGTGGTCTAGACCTATTTGCCTAGTATCAGTATTTCTGTTTTTAAACTATGTTATTGTTTCTTTCCTTAGTTTAATACTTGTTAGGATAAATGTTCACCTCTGTTTTAATTTTATTTAAATTTGACTTCTTTTTCGGTTATTACAATGTTATTTTTATATTTTTTTTCAATACGAATTTGTAGGAAGCAAAATATTATCCTGTAAATGGGTTTTCTGTTGGATAATGAAGATTATTGTTATTATTGTTACTATTATTAAAAAAAGTTGACATTCAATTAATGAAGAACGAAACAAATTCGGATGTATTTTTAAAACTCAAAATATAATTAAAATTTAATTTAAGTTATTTAAAAAAATTGAAGTAAAATGACGACATATTCCATAATTTTTTAAAGGCAAAGAAAATGTTCCCTTACCATTATACGCAAACATAAAGGATACAGTGGGGCCATGAATATAAAACACATCGAATCGAAATTTCTGAATGTGACTATATTTATGACGAATAATTTTTAAAACAAAAAGGGTCCATAAAATGCTACTTTTATGCAACATAAAGTCGGCTGAGTTATACGATTTGAACTTTAAAAGTCAGCTTTAACGGTAGCCAAGCATATGCCACCTCAAAGACGCATTTTATTGCTGAATTGGAAACCGCTTTATACGTCCAGAGACACACAATATTCGCAGATGTGCATCTGCTTTTACGTGAAAGTAAGAACACGGAATTTATTGTAACAAACATATACTTTTTACGAAATTTAAGTATTCATTCATATTTTGTGAAATAATCTCGTATTCAACGTAATAGGAACAAAATTAAATACAAAAACACAGTCGTGTGATTTTCACGAAATACTTTTATTGTAAAAGTGTAACATTTGTTTCCTCAGCACATTGACTTCTTCAGACTCAAATGTAAATCTAACACAAACTGAATATATTCTGATAAACTAAATTATTTTCAGGATAGGGATGATATACAATTAAAGCAAAGTTTAACAGGGGAAAATTTTTGAAATCTATTTGATCATTCAATAAATTATTACATTTTTTATGTCTGTTTATTTCAATAGTTTCAAGTAATGATAACTTTAATCCTTTATTTTCGGAACGTAAAATGGTGAACTCTGAATTAAAAGAATGATTACAAATATTTAGACATATTACATAATTGGAGTCATTTTTGTTATGATTAAAACTTCTTTTGTATTCCAATATCCTTGTTTCCCTAGATCTCTCAGACTGACATACATAGGTAACGGGTGGCGCAAAAGTAATGTCATAATTTGAACTGGTTGCTATTTTATTATAAATGAAAAAAAGAGCTCGGTTTTCATAAAAAGTTTATTTGAAAGTGTAAAATTAATGACATTAATTGGAAAAAATTATATCGTTATAATGCCCACCTCCCGAGTTGATGCATAATTGCGCTCGTTTTAAGGCATTTTGAATTGTTGCTCGCAAAACATCTGGCTCCAAATTGGAGATTTCTTCTTCAATGTTAGCTTTCAAAATTTGCAAGGGTCGTGGTTTGTTGTGGTAAACGCGAGATTTTAAAAAGCCTCAAAGGAAGAAGTCCAGCGCTGTTAGATCTGGCGATCTGGACGGCCAATTCAAATCTCCAAAACGAGATATCACTCGACCTGAAAATGGGGGTCTCTAAATCTCCATCGTTGCCCGAGTTGTGTGAGCGGTTGCTCCATTCTGTTGAGACCAACAATGATCGAGACTTGCGGCAAAAAAAAAACGTTTAGCGTCTGTAACGCTCACCATTTACGGTTACGGTGGTGCCATCGGCGTCTTAAAAAAAATAAGGGCTAATCACTTTTTCACGGCAAATGTCGTATAAACAGTCACTTTAAGGAAATGCAATGGCTCTTCATGCATTTCATGTGGATTCTCTGTGCCCCAGAAATGCAAATTTTGGGCTTCGTCGCTTATTATATTATCGATT
This sequence comes from Dermolepida albohirtum, assembly GCA_031893035.1. Taxonomy (NCBI): domain Eukaryota; kingdom Metazoa; phylum Arthropoda; class Insecta; order Coleoptera; family Scarabaeidae; genus Dermolepida; species Dermolepida albohirtum. The sequence goes on along the minus strand of JAVIWB010001954.1, from coordinate 100,017 downwards.
TCGAAAATCGAAACCATTCTCTTCTTGCACCAAGTTGAACAGAGCATGGCAGTAAGTTAGCCTTGTCCGACGATCAGCAGGCAAAAATTCGTGAACAGTTTGCACTTTGTAGGGGAACATTTTCAAATCTTTCACCAAAATTCGTTACAACGAACGTCTGCTGACGCCTAATTGTGTGCATCGTCGTCCCGTTTGTGGATTCTCTCTGACGTCGTCGGCAACGTCGGTCGAACGAGCAATACGAGGCCGGCCACTTCTTGCGACATCTGCAGTGGACTCACTTTGCACGAGGCGCTCAGCCAAACGCTTAATTGTTCGAGCACATGGAACACGACGACGAGGAAAACATACGTGTGTAGAAAGTTCCTGCTAAATGTGCGCCAAAGTTACGTCACACAAGTGCAGAGGCAAAAACAGGGTATAAGTTTGTCAATTTTAAAAATAAAAAAATAGTAAAATAAGCAATGTAAATACTCATAAATATTTATATAAAAAAACTGTTATTAAGAAACCTCTTCCCCTCGAAAATTCATTATTTTTTTAAACAAATTGTTATATATATTATTATTAATAGTTAAAGGTCGTTCTTAGCATCCCTTAGCTATAACATGCAACTGAAACGAAAAACAAAATCGTTCATGTCGAAATCTTGAAAAACTTCAACAAAAACAATTTACAAGTATAATATGAGCATTAATGAAATATCAGAAATTTGCGTAGAGAATGTAAAGGAGAGAGAGAGACAATATGAAAAAGAGAGAAGGGAAGGAAGAGAGAAGTAACACATTTCTATAGTGAACAGGGGAATAAGTAAGGCAATATCCCGACACGTTAAGGGGAAATGGTACTAATAAAATGCAATTTGACTCATGTAACTGTCACTAACTTCTAGTATAATGCACTATAAAGGCGCTAGCTTATTTTCGCCAGAGTGTTATTCGTCTTAGGGAGTTTCATGTTGCTGGAGTTATTGGATTTTAACTTCATATTAAAATCGTACTTGTTTTAATAACGACTTCAAAAGTTTTAAACATTTGGAACAATGTTGAAACTTTAACTTCGTTACGAAGTCTTAGTTTCGTATTATGTTTCGATATTCTTGATAATTACGAAAACTTATAACAAACTGTACAAAATCCATCGCGAGTAAATTATGTGAAGCTATTTTAGACGAAAAAAAATTGTGCCTATGTAATGTATATACATAAATATAACGGGTGTTTTTTAAGAGCTTGAGAAATTTAAATGATAATACAAGACAGAAATATTGTTGGAATGAATTTTTTTTTATTATAATCTGGTAGACAATTTCATGGCATTTACTTTTTAAATATGATTTCCGGCACATGTTCGCCGCGGCTACGAGTTACATGGTCCATTCGATCAGTCCAATTTTTGACTACTTTTTCTAATAAATCTGGCCGCATGGCGTCATTGGTGGCTTGAATATTGGTTTCCAATGCTTCAAGAGTTGCAGGTTTGTCGGCATAAGTCAATGACTTAACATAGCCCCATGAAAAGTAATCGGAAGTAGTGAGAATGACACATAGGTGGCGCTCTAATTGGTGAAACAAATGCAATGTAATTTACGTTGTCTATTTATATGTTTACATTCCGATATTTAGATAAATCGGTTTATTAGTTTATTTTTGACAGCTGATTGAAAAAGAAGCAACACGTCGTTTTGTTAAAATGGAAAAAACATAGTATGGTGTGGTGATTAAATACTTCATAATTAAGGGTATAAAAGCTACCGAAATAAAAGATTAGTTACGAGAAATATTAGGTGAATGTGCTCCATCATCCGCCACAATAAGTAGATGGGTAAATGAATTTAAACGTGGTAGAAAAAGCTGTGTTGATGAAGCGCGCACCGAAGCACCCAAAATCGTGACTTCTAAGGAAAGGATTATAAAAATCCATAATATTATTACGCAGGATCGACGACTCAGAGGAGAGAGATAGCAGACATGGTAAACATTTCAGCAGAACGCGTACACATTTTAACCAAAGAATTGGGCCTTTCCAAGCTTTAGGCAAGATGGGTGCCGCGATTGCTTACGACTGATCAAAGTTCACTCGTTTGTGCATTTCCAATGAGTGTTTGGACCTTTATAAGCGGAATCCGGTTGATTTTTGTAGGCGATTTGTTACTTGCGATAAAACTTGGATACACTACAGTACACCCGAAATTAAACAACAGTCGAAACAATGGTTAGAACGTGGTTCTGCACCTCCAAAGAAAGCGAAAACCACTTTATCGTCAAACAAGGTGATGGCATCAATTTTTTGGGATTCAAAGGGCATTTTGCTCATTGATTACCTTCAGAAAGGTGCCACAATAAACGGACAATATTATGCAGAAGATCTACAAAATTAAATGTTGAGATTCGTGCTAAATGGCCAGGAATGGCAAAGAAAAAGATTCTCTTTCACCAAGACAACGCTCCCTCGCATACCAGCACAGTTGCGATGTCCAAAATCCACGAGTTGCATTTCCAATTAGTACCGCATGCGCCTTATTCGCCGGATCTAGGCCCTTTCGACTTCTACCTTTTTCCAAAATTGAAAACGGTACTAGGTGGAAAGAAATTTTCGTCTGACGACGAACTTATCTTCTTCGTAAATGAGTATTTTACAAGCCTTCCGGAATCGCATTTTAGAGATGGCATAAGGGCATTGGAGCACCGTTGGAAAAAATGTATTGCTCTTTTAGGAGAATATTTTGAAAAATAAAAATTATTTTGTATTTAAAAAATTCGTTTTTCTTTTCCATTCTCACTACTTGCCAAACTACCCTCTTATTGCGTATTACATGTAAATTATGTGAAGCTATTTTAGACGAAAAGAAATTGTGCCTATGTAATGTATATACATTAATATAACGGGTGTTTTTTAAGCGCTTGAGAAATTTAAATGATAATACAAGACAGAAATATTGTTGGAATGAAATTTTGTTTATTATAATCTGGTAGATAATTTCATGGCATTTATTTTTAAATATGATTTCCGGCATATTTTCGCCGCGGCTACGAGTTGCATGGGCCATTCGATCAGTCCAATTTTTAACTACTTTTTCTAATAAATCTGGTCGTATGGCGTCATTGGTGGCTTGAACATTGGCTTCCAATGCTTCAAGATTTGCTGGTTTGTCGGCATAAGCCAATGACTTAACATAGCCCCATAAAAAGTAATCCGGAAGCGTTAAATCGTACCAAATTGATTTTGTAAATAAATGTAGAGAAGTGAGATATTCATGTTTAAGGAAACGTCCCTCCATTTCGACATCAGTAACAAATATTACTACTACAATTTCGAAGTGTACTTAGTACCATACTGTAAAACTTCGTCAGTACACTTTGATAACCTTTTAGTAACTAATATAAGTGGTTTTTGTAGAGGTTCCAGTGTATGTCCAATAATATTTAGAAGAGATTTTTTTTACAATCTGTAGTCTCATCACAGCTTAACCACACTTTCTTATTTTTTAGAGTAGATAATACTGATCATCATTTTTAGCGCGCATAAATGGTTTATTAACATTCGACCGCTTGGCAATACATGGTATTGTATGTATTCCAAAAAGCCGTCAATATGTAAATTATACGTAACATAAACTCCTTCTGTGTATGTTTATACTTTTGTGTGTTTACGTATCTAAAGCAGTCTCTTTTCTTCCTTCAAGAAAACGATGTATGACACCCTAAACAAATTATTTTAGCAAAATTATATTTAAAGTCTAAGAAAATCATTTACACTGTCCACGCACAATAGCTTGATATTATTCCGTTTTACGCATAATTATGCTATGATGTAATATCAAATATCGATCGTTATCAACGCAATAAAAACCCCTACATACCAAACATACCACCTACTAAAACATGCCCAATATGGCTGATGATGGCCTTTATTAGCCAGAGACCTCCGTCCACCGTACCACCTTCTCGCCTGCTAATGTACAAGGGTAAAACGTGACAATTCCACGGAAAAATAATAAAAGGTTTCAGTAAACGATTTACAGAGTTTAAAATTGATCTTGATACTTGCTCTTTTTTCAAAATTAATTTGTCGACCAATGCCATATACACACTGTTACTTTACGTGCAATTTCTCTGCTTCTAATGGTGCAAATGTCATGATATTTTAACATAACATTGGTGAAAGATCCACCTTACCGACGAATATTTTTTTAATAGATAGCGTCATTAAGAATTACTATTTTTAAAAAATTCGGTTTTCTCGGCGATAGACTAGGATTTCATACTTTATCAAAAGACTGAGTTATATGTCTAAAGGTTGCTACACAGTACTGTATTCTTTCCATTGCTCTGTTGGTTAAGTTTGTTCTATGATGACACTGATTAAATTCATACTGTCATTGAAATTCTATTCTACCCTAAATCCATATTTTTGACCTACATAAACCTATGTCATTCTGAATTTCTAGTTAGTTACAAAATGTACTAAAAGTAATTTTTTAAAGCTATAAGGGTATGTTGAAATGTCCATGGAATAACGGATCCATGGCGCAGGTATACACTATTTTTGCGGTATGCCAGCAAGTTGTCTACCGAACAACTTCAACCGTAAAATTGCAAATCACAACACGTACTAGTTATTCCAACTATTAATCAAAAGCGCTTCGAAGTTTTTGACTAGTTGGAAAATGCACAGTTTTTTACATGTGTTGGCTATGGTGAAAATTGACGAATTAGGCTTAGACTTGTTAATGCACCCATCTTATTCACCAGATGTAATATCATCAGACTACCACGCGAAAACAAAGTCTTGCAGGTCAAAAACTTGTAACAAACGGCGATCTTAAAGTTGCTCTTGGTGCTATTTTAACGAACTTGAGGTTCAGAATTTTATCAAGAAATAAAGACTTTCGACCATCGCTGGTCCAACTTAATCAGGTGGCAGGCGATTATGTTGAGAAATAAATGAAATTTCAGGACGCAAAGTTATTTTATTTATTTCCGTCTTTGAATTTCTCATCCTAGCCGCGTCATTTAAAATAACAATACCCACACTCCAAAGACACTGACTTGCATTAAGCACTGGTAAATTTGAGCCTCATTTAAAAACATTCCTTTTATATTTAAATTTTGTACATCGGCAATCGAAATTAACAAAGACGAAACGTGGCTAGATATTATGCAAGTGTAAAGCAAGTAATTTTTAGCTCCAACATTTGAAAAGAAAATTTACGAAGTTCTTTTCATTAAATTTTCGTATTTTTCGAATCGAATATGTTTTCAAAAATACGTCGTGTATAGAATATCCAAACGCTTTCGGATATTGAACGTGTGATAAGACACACCATATTCAAAATTAAAATTCGGCTTCAGTGCCAGCGATTCCAGCACACTCCTTCCGTTATGGACTTTAATTTGCAAACCAGGAAATCACCCGGGTACATACGAAGCAGACTGCAAATCCATTTACCGTTAAGGGACCCAGTCAAGAGTAATAATGAAATATTTGTTCCAAATACCTGAACACCACTTTCCCGTTTTCTCTCTCCCTCTGATTCATCCACTTTTTCCAACTTTCACTTCCGGTTTATTTCCATTCATGAAGATATCCCCTGCTTTATGTTTTATTCACAAAAAAAATCCATTTAATTTACGCCTAGTAGTCCGTATGATTTACATATGAGATACACGAATACGAACTGGTCCAGTCTACGTTTTTTGAATTCGGGAAACGACGAGACGTACGCAAAATAATTCAATCAGAATATAAAACGTGTTTTATCCGAGCGGGGAATTTTAAATTAACAAGAATTTCGACTATCTTGAGCATAGATTGCCTATTAAATAAACCGGGTGATATTATCTAAATTTAATGCTGAGACATGGGTTGTAGTCACATACTGAAGTAAGCAGAAGCAGGTTAGACACGTGCATTTTAAAACGACGCAGGCTTGTATAAAGTCGGTACATCTGAGTATCAGCAATTACATAGAATGACCTGGGCGTCATATGGCGACATTATATGTAATTTTTGTACTAGTATATTGCATGTACACACTTTAACCGAACTGCAAAAGTGCTATAAGGATAAATTTGCGTAGCGGAAGGCACATGTTACTTACTTTATTAGTTTAAATTCAATATAATGTAATAACTTTATGTACATGAACCACTTGTAAAAGCAGAAATCTTTTAAGTTACGTTTTTATTTCCTTTAGAATGAGGTCAACATAATAATAATGGATAAATGTTATAATGGGTAATTTTTTTAAAAGCTTGAGAATTTTGAATGATAATACAAGACAGAAATGTTGGTGGAATGAAGTTTTTTTTATTATAATCTGGTAGATAATTTCATGGCATTTATTTTTTTGAATATGATTTGCAGCATATGTCCGCCGCGACCACGAGTTACATGCTCCATTCGATCAGTCCAATTTTTGACAACTTTTTCCAGTAAATCTGGCCGTATGGCGTCAATAGTGGATTGAATATTGGCTTCCAATGCTTCAAGAGTTACTGGTTTGTCGGCATAAACCAATGACTTAACATAGCACCATAAAAAGTAAACCACAGGCGTTAAATCGCACGAATGAAGGGGGCAGTTAACAGGACCACTTCTGGAAATGAAGTTGTCAGCAAAGTGATTTTTTCACTAAATCGACTGTTAAGTGCAAGTTGTGCCGTATTTTTGAAACCAAATATAGTCGATGTTTAGCTGATTAATTTTTGGAAACAAAAATTCAGTCAGCATGGATCGATGGCGCTTGCCATTCACCGTAACGGCAGCTCCTTCCTCATTTCGAAAGAAATAAGGACCGATGATGCCGCCAGCGTGTAAACCGCACCAAACAGTTAATTTGAATGGATGTAATGGTGATTCGTTAATGGCTTGAGGATGGTTTTCGCTCCAAATACGGCAATTTTGCTTATTGACGTAGCCATTTAACCAGAAATGAGCTTCATCACTAAACACAATTCTTTGATAAAAATGCTCATTTTCGCCCAGTTTTAAATAAGCCCAATCAGCAAAAATGCGACGGAAATGATGGTCGTTTGGCTTGAATTCTTGCACGAGCTGTATTTTATAGACACGTAAGCCAAGATCCTTACGTAAAATTTTCCACGTAGTCGAAGGACAAAGGCCAACAAGTTGAGAACGACAACAAATCGACATTTCGGCGTCTTCAATACTTCGCGCTACAGCAGCAATATTCTCTTCGGTACGCACATTTCTTTGTCTTGTTGATGGTTTTTCGAATTCATCCTCGGTACCACTAGAAGTTTCACTGTCAGAAACCGTGATAATTAAATTTTCTGTTAACATATATCGAATTTCGTGTTGCAAGTAATTATCTTCAGCTTGAACAACATGTTGACAACACTTCATCCATTCTTGAACAGTAACTGATGAAAATCTTTCTATCAGAACCTTCACAGAGTTTAATTTAAATAAAATATCTTTCTTTGCTACGTTGTTTTTAGCTTGACCCCGTATCATTTCGATGGAATTTAAATCTAGATGGTAAGGTGGAAGCCTTAAAGTCACAGGCTTTTTTTTGGAGCAGACGACCGCTAATCGTTTCTTGGTCCACATTTAACGCTTCTGCCAGTTGTTTTTGAGTTTGAGTTGGATCTTCATCAAATAACTCCTGCAGATGCGAAATCTTAAAACTTTTTCTGTCTACCAGAATGTTCTTTACCTTTCGTTAATTTTGCTACAAGCTTCTTACAAATAAAATTCGCACTTTGCATGATGAAGATATTTTTGGATTAACAATTGTATTTGTTTCTTCGAAATTTATCGTTCAAATTTCATGAAAATTTCAGATCCCACTTTATTAAGTTTTCGAGAGCAGAAAATCGAATGCCTTATTAAATTAAACATGAATTATGTGTGAGATGATACTTTTCTGAATTTCAGTTCAGTAAGACTTCTGCCATGTCATTCGAAACGATTGATTCGCTCACAATTGACAAGTTCTTTATTTTCCTTCGTATTTTGCAACTGAAGAAAACGATAACTTCTTTTAAAGACACGTTTTCTTCAAACTTAAAGCACCGGCATCATGTAGCTTAAAGTGGATATTTTAAGAATACGACAAATTTATAATAATTTTATTTATAAAGCTTTGAATTAGCCATTTTTAAGCTTAATTAAAAGCCGATGAATTAAACTTACGTAACTCTGAATTAGCAATTGTATAATTAACGGTTGGAGTGTTAAATTCATGTAACTTGGAATAACAAATTTTAAGTAAAGATCAGTATGACATTGTTATGTGAATCACTTGTACATATAGTTATGGATAGTTAAGTGTTATTTGTCTTTTTTTATATACATGTACATGTTCGCTTTTTTCTATTTTGAACAAGTGAAATACCATTAATTATTTTATTCACATGCTAGAGTTGAATTCTGTAACTGCATTAGTTATTATAAAAAATCAAGACTTATTATTGGGATTTAGGAATTGTCTTTCCTTTTTTCCCTTTCTACATCTTCTTACGTCTAGTAGTGAATAATGAAAACGCATTAAACGTATTTCATTGATCTGTTAGATTCAGTGTTGGCGAACGAGTTTCAGGGAAACGACACTGTGTAGATCCGATTATACAGGAATCCCCCGCAACTCTCAGAAAGATTTTGAGCTAGTTTTAGCACCCTGAAGATCAAGCAGAGGATCGTTTAAGGCAGGAGTATAGATATGTTTTTTTTGTCTATCAATTATCGCTGAGAGCGTCCTAATAAGTGTTCGTATTTACGAGTTAGCATTTGAGCTTAAGTTCTTCGTCTGTAATACTTATTTGTTGCAACGTTGTGTTCCTCTGTGTAGTGCTTCCCAACAAATTCTTTACATCATATTCTATTGTTTCTTTGAATTGATAATATTGTCTGTAATTGTCATTTTAAAATGTTCTTCAATCAGGTATTTTCTATAGTTCCTCATGGTGATTACTTCGTATTGTATTATTATTTTATTAATAATATTATGATACGATAGAGTTCAGCAGAGGACAGGATCATATAACGTTCGAAAAATAAAACAAAATTACAATTCATACAACGTGTCTTAAAAAGAGTTTCATTAACATAACACGTATTTTAAATCGAATTGGCTAAAAAGTACATGTTTTATTATAATACAATAAACATGCTTCTTATCTACTTATCAATAAAGTAAGCGAAAGACTTCCGTTGCGGTTTTCTTGTTATCATTTCTAAATACTTTATTAATATTGGAACGGAAAGAAACGCTACAGTTCTATTAGTATTACCGGTAGTGAAAACAGTGATTGTGTTAGTTTCTCTAAAGAAGAATTAAAAATATGACGGATGTAAACTCTAATAGCGTAGAAATACCAATGGAAGCTATAATACACAAACAAGACGAAGCAACGTCTAGGAATCCACGCCTGAATAATATTGATGATGATGGTATGTTCCTATTGTTCTTTCTTATGATTTTGACTGAGATTTTAAATAGTTTACAAATAGTATACTCGATAGTTACTCTTAAGCGTTTTTATTTAATTAATGATTTAATAAAATACGACAATAATTGAAAATACAAAACCTTTACCTAGGAAATTAGGAAGTTGGAATGGTTGCAACTAATAATTAATAAGGGCAATAAAACTCTTTCATTCAATACTTGAACTTTCATAATTTATTCATGCTCTTTTTACACATCCAGCAATTAAAAAGTACGTATGAAATTTATATGCAACTAGGACTCATTGTAGCAAAATGTTAAAGCCATTAATAAAATAGTTTTTTAAAGTTGTTAATAAGACACACGGAGGACGTTAACGGCTAACAAATAAAAGCATAAATGAAAGTCATTACCGGCTTTCCTAACAGATATCACTAGGCTTAAGTGTGCAATGTTATGATTTCACACATATGTCAATTTATTATTTTATACTACTGACACCAAGCTTCAAAGCCATACGTGTTATATTTTGAAAAAGTAACACCGTCATAGATTTATACCTCTTTGAAAATGTCGAGTTTCGTGCCTGAAAAAGTACATTCGCGAAACGCATTAGTTTTCTTACTTAATCAAAAGAACGAAATCTCCGAAAGTCATCGTTTGCTGGTAGAAACTTACTGCACTCCAACCATTAAAACATGTGAAGCGTGGTCTCGACAATACAAAAGTGATGATTTCGATGTGCAAGACAAAGAACGTTCTGGTAGACCGAAAAAGTTTGAGGATACGAAACTGCAGGAGTTATTGGATGAAGGCCCAATCCAAACTCAAAAACAATTGGCAGAAGCGTTAGATATGGCCCAAGAAATTATTAGCGACCGATTACGAGCAATGGAAAGAATTCAAAAGATGGGAAAGTTGATGACACGTCAATTGAATAACAGGCAAAATTGAAAATCGAAAAATCGTTTGTGAAATGCTGCTTCAACGATATGATCGGAAGTCATTTCTGCATCGAATAGTGACAGATTTTTTTCGAAAAACCTAAGCTCAAAAGATTATGGTTACCACCTGGAGAAGCTGATCCATCGACTCCAAGGCCAAATCGTTTTGGTCGCTAAACAATGCTCTGTGTTTGGTGGGACTAGAGAGGCGTAATGTATTATGAACTGTTGAAATCTGAAACAGTTAATACTGGTCACTATCGACGACAAATTATTAATTTGAACCATGCATTCAATGATAGAAAAACGTCCAGAATTGACCCGAAGACACGGTAAAGTGATATTACCGCAGGATAACGCGCCGCCTCATACAGCAAAACCGCTCAAGGAAGCGTTGAAAGTACTTGAATTGGACATAATATTGCACTCGCCGTACTCTCCAGATCTTGTCCCGTCCGACTATCACTTTCTCGCGTCAATGGGACATGTGTTTTTAGAGCAGCACTGCGCCAATTTCGAAGAAATTAGAAAATGGCTCGATGAATGATTTTACTCAAAGGACTAACAGTTCTTTTGAGATGGCATCCATAAATTGCGTGGAAGATGGGCAAGATGTGTAGAATCAAATGACCAATACTTTGAATAAATAAATTCTTCCATTTTCCTGAAAATTATGTAGATTCGTTTATGAATAAACCGACTTTAGATATACAATATTATTTAAATATTAAATTTAAATTTAATTTCTATTGCATTTTATTTGTGGTTTTGGTTGTCCATACTTCCGTGAGCGATAGTGTATGTATGTGAACACATAACATAACATCATTTTCATCTAAATTGTAGGTCTTATTCGAGTATATGTAAATATGCTCATCGAATTCCTTATTTATATTTACTTAAATGTGAAAAATTTTATTAATTAACCGTATAAAAGGAGTACAAATGAATGTAAACAATTGCCTAAGTGTGTTTATTGAACTTACAAATAATATAACCGAATAATTTATTTGCCAGATAGTATTATAATATAATAACAAAAATCTGAAAAGACGCTTCAAATTAGTTGTAAAACATAATACATATATGTAAATAATTCTTTTTGTCTAGAAGTTGACAATTTGAGCTACAACTTTCTTTAGATTTTATCGTTCTTACTGTAGTAGCTTATGCCTTTTACGATTGTAGTATTTCGTAGCATTTTTAAAGGGGAAACTGTATAAAATCAAAGGTGCAATATGCAAATTAACTTTTAATTATCAACGCACACCTATTTTAATGGATATACTTAGGTGGATTTTTATATGTTTGTATAAGCTTTTTTATTTTTATATTTATTCATACTTGTTATAATATATTATAAACACCTTATCTTCAGCAAATATTTACCGTAAATAAATAATAGATACAGTGGAAGATATTCGAGATATAAATACACTTGCACATAGCCTTGATATCCGGAAATTCTAAAACCAAACGCACCTTATTTTGATAACGCGAAACACAAAAATTATTTTGAATAACCGAACGGAATGTCGATGAAGATAAGAAAAGAACGATTGTTTTCAACATAAATTAAAATTCAGAGAAATAAGCCTTCTAAAACAGATAAAATTACGCAAAGTAGTCGATACGGTAATACCGTTAATACATGGTGTTTTTTGGAAGCGGAGAACTTAAAAATTGAAATAAAACACAGAAAAATGTTTTTAATATCCATGAAATTAGCTTTATTCAAAAGATAATTTTATGGCATTAATGTTTGAATATGATTTCGGACATGTGACTGCCGTGGCTGGCGCATACATGGCGTAATCTGGGAGTCCAATATTCATACACTCTTCGCAATAAATCAGGCAGTATTTTGGCAATAACGCGTCGAATGTTGGCTTCCAAGTACTCAATTGCTTCAGGTGTATCGGCATAGACATGCGACTTTACATATCCTCAGAGAAAACAATCTAATGTCGTCAAATCGCACGAACGAGGTGGCCAGTTGACAGGTCCATTTCGTGAAATTAATCGTTCATATTTTTCTTTCGACAAATTAATTGTATCGTGTGCTGTGTGGCATGTGGCCCCGTCCTGCTGACACCAAATGTCTGAAGCATGCATTTTGACTTTAGATGGTACAGATCGTGTACCGAATTTGTTTCGTGCGGGTTTCTGTCGTAATTTCCAGGTGCGACACTGTTTAATTATCTTCTAATGATGACAACTTATTTGTCGAAATACGTATACAGAATACGAAAATTAATGTGAGAAGGGGTTATATATCAACCTTTAGTGATTAAGTTAATCAACAACAGGCTCAATCAAAATTACCGATGTAAAACATAAATACAAAGACTTTTAAGAATAACAGAAGAGTTTACCAAAGACACTGGAAAGACATTCACGCATACTCAGTGTGAGGAGTGTGTGTTTGGCGACGGTATAACTCTAGTATGGGCTTTATCTTCGTGCGAATTTTGCCGTGATTTCAGATGCGACACTATGATTAATTACACAGGCCAACCATGAAAAAACTGTTTTTATTAATTTGGCTCACCTTTATGTTTTTTGACGTGCTGAAACTAAAAATGAACTTTAGGACGTAAAGTTTTTCTCGCATGTTTACTTTACGTTATTTATGCATTGTAAGCTTATAATCATACCTTGGTGGCAATCAGAAAGACCCTAATTACGAAAATATAGTTCGAAACATGTTGAAAACATTTTTAGAACTTGGATGTAACATGAATGTGAAGGTGCATTTTTTACACTATTAAAATGAACACGTTTACACACGTTTAAATTTTTTCCCTGACAATCTTGGAGCTTGGAACAAGGCGAGCGTTTCCACCAAGATATGAAGGCGATGGAGAAATGGTGTCAGGGTCGTTGGAATGTCAACATGATGGAAGATTACTGTTGGACCCTTCTACGAACAACTCCAGAAGCATCATATGAAAGGAAAAGCTACACTCTAACTTTTACCGTGAAGAGGTTGAGGAAATACAAAACTTTAATTAATAAGTAAAAAACTGTTCATATTCAAACTTACACTACCATTGTAATAATAAAATGTTAGATTTTTCAATTATACTCCGATAATAAATTACGAACCTTTAAATCTTAATTATACATTTTAATACCATCATATCCAACAAAAGATAAAGATTGCGAAAAATTGGTACGTTGTAGAAAAAAACTAATTGAAAATTTGGGTTGAGCACACTAAAATACATAAGAAACAGGTTAAACTTTGAAAAAAGTTTTTAAAAAATATTTATTTGTTGACCTGTGTTATTTGCTGATGGTGACAACTTAGTTGATGAGTTAGTATTAACTCTAATTGTTTAATTTAATCAACCACAGTCTCCAATAAAATTTATCTTTCAATCTTCAGAAACACTGCCACATTTGTCTACAGTAGGCCGAGGACGAATCTTCTCTGGAAGGCTCCCCTGTATTACATGTCGCTAAACGACAACAAACTCTATAGTGATATTATTGTCGATTCCCTTACTTCTTAATTTTCGATAATTTTAAGTTAGTAATTACTTTTCATATATATTTTTACTATATATACTTTATCTTATTTATATTAAAATGTTTTGTCCTAAAATTGGGTTCACCTGTTGGGCAATAAATATATTATTATTATTATAGAGTCAATAAAAGCGCAAATATCCAAATAATCGTTAAGATTGATTTCTAGCTAACACACGTCACATCGTACTTCATAATACGAAAATTAACACGAGATGAGAATGAATGAAATAGGTGAACGAGTTCCGGTTTGCTTCTAACTACTTCTGTGGTAGTATACAGAGTGAAAAAATTAAGATATTTTAAATATATAGAAGTGGGCAAAATAAACGTTACAGTCATCGAAAATTAAATATTGTCACAGACTACAAATGAAACAACAATGAAACAGATACTACTACTACACAAAACTCTGTTAATATCTGCAAATATTCCTGCACTAGAAATCATTACAACTTTTCATTATACTCCCCAGTACTACCACGACAAACATAAACTTAAATAAATATTGCGCTGAAATTAAATAAGCTTTAAACGGAGAAATTTTCACTGTTGAAGTTATGAAATAGTCTCAGAAAGCTGAACTTTTAAAAGAGAAATGCAGAGAAACACATTGAAGAGAAAATGTAGAAGAAATGTGAATGAAAAAAAATGTAAAAAGGAGGATTTTTTGAAGATTCAGGCGAAGAGAAGAGCAAAAAGCGTTGGCTAAACGTATTGCATTTGTTAATTCATATATAATGGGTGTTTTTTTAAGAGCTTGAGAACTTAAAATGATAATACAAGACAGAAATATTGATGGAATGAAATTTTCTTTATTATAATCTGATAGATAATTTCATGGCATTTATTTTTTTAAATATGATTTCGGGCATATGTCCGCCGCGGTTACGAGTTACATGATCCATTCGATCAGTCCAATTTTTGACTACATTTTCCAATAAATCTAGTTGTATGGCGTCAATGGTGACTTGAATATTGACTTCCAATGCTTCAAGAGTTGGTTTGTCGGCATAAACCAATGACTTAACATAGCCCCATGAAAAGTAATCCAAAGGCGTTAAATCGCACGAACGAGGGGGCCAGTGAACAGGACCACTTCTGGAAATAAAGTTGTCACTAAATTGATTTTGTAATAAATCGATTGTTAAGCGCGCTGTATGGCAAGTTGCGCCGTCTTGTTGGAACCAAATGTCATCGATGTTTATCTGATTAATTTTTGGAAACGAAAATTCAGTCAGCATGGCTCGATAGCGCTGGCCATTCACCGTAATGCAGCTCTTTCCTCATTTCGAAAGAAATAAGGACGGATGATGCCGCCAGCGTGTAAACCGCAACAAACAGTCAATTTAATGGATGTAATGGTGATTCGTTAACGGCTTGAGGATTGTCTTCGCTCCAAATACGGCAATTTTGCTTATTGACATTTAACCAGAAATCAGCCTCATCACTAAACACAATTCTTTGATAAAAATGTTCATCTTCGGCCAGTTTCAAATGAGCCCAATCAGCAAAAATGCGACGCAAACAATGGTCGTTTAGCTTCAATTCTTGCACGAACTGTATTTTATCGGCACGTAAGCCAAGAGCCTTACGTAAAATTTTCCACGTAGTCGAAGGACAAAGCAAGTTGAGAACGACGACGAACCGACATTTCGGCGTCTTCTTCAATACTTCGCGCTACAGCAGCAAAATTCTCTTCGGTAAGCACATTTCTTTGTCTTGTTGATGGTTTTTGAATCGAGAAGAGTAAAATTAGTGCGAAAACGTTCAATAACTGCACGAATTGCTTGCTCACTAGGCCGATTATGTTGACCGTAAAATGGACGAAGTGCTCTATGAACTTCGCGAATAGATTTATTTTTTTCAAAGCAAATTTCCACAATTTGGAAGAGTTGTTCTGGCGTTAAACTATTCATCGAGACTTGCCAAACCTTACTGAACAGAAATGTCAACACAATTTGACAGTATCAACCGTCAAACCATAGTTATCGATATCGATAGTTCTCATGCAGCTTAAAAACACCCATTATAAGAGAATTATCATAAATTTACTTCAGAAAGACCCTAAAAACAAACTGCAACATACATAGAAAGTTTAAATTTACTTCACGTGTTCTTAATTTACTTCCGAATACGTTATTATTTCCAAAAAGTAGTTTTAAACAAAAATCCAAGTATCTGATTAATCGAAAATTGTTTCAGTAATAAACGACGAAATTCACTAAGTATTCGCAACCTACATATCGATATACAAAAACAAACTTGCCACGCTCGCCCTCAAAATTTTAAAGCGATAAGCACACGTTTATTACGATAAGTTTTATCTTTTCAATTTAACTTTATTTTTCTCGTGTGTGTAGATAATATCCTCGTATTTTGGTAAATATGAAAGTCGTTTCAAAGGGATAATGACATCCAGTCACTTTAACGTATCCATCGCGATAAAATTGAAACGAGTTTCAACGCTACAGTTTAGGTTAGACGGGCATAAAGGAATATTGAAAAATCTATTCTTTATCAATAAAACGCATAATGTACATAATGCGTTCTTTCAACCAGAAGAGACGGTCGACTTTTTGTTCTTTACCTTCAAAGAGACATCACAATTTGTATCGTCGAACCTACCTGTCAATTTTAATGCGTTCAGTGAACAGAATTAATTCAATGCAACTCCGTAGACTTTTACGGCCGGTTTAACTAATAACGCGACCTTCTTCCGGGCTTCCTGCGTGGGCGTCGAAGCAATCGACATTTCTATCAGCTTCTGCTATGAGCGAAACCCGATAAAACATTATATTATTACTCCAACGTGATTGAAAACATTAAACACATCTTAATGTTCGTAAATAACATATACAACATATTACAAACTATTTCATAATATAACTTAGGTCCTTCTAAAGTAGAGAATAATCTAAACTTTCTTTTGAGAATAAAATTCGGAATAAAGAGGTAACAAGAGTACCATTATTAGCATATTATGTGAACAAAGTGTTACAAACCAAATGATTCATTTCCACCTATGTATATACAACAAGCGAGAGAAAACTAGACATACCAGGTGTACCGGAAAGTTACCGGTTTTTTCGTAAAAATACTACATAATTTTCAAGAAAATGGAAAAATTTATTTATTCAAAGTATCGGCCATTTGATTCTATACTTCTTGCCCAACTCTCAGGCAATTTATGGGTGCCATCCCAAAAAAACTGTATGTCTTTTGAGCAAAACCATTCATCGAGCCATTTTCTAACTTCTACGAAATTGGCGAAGTGCTGCTCTGCAAGCGCGTGTCCTGTCTCGAGAGTACGGCAGGTGCGATATTATGTCCCATCCAAGTGCTTTCAACGCTTTCTTGACCGGTTTTGCTGTATAAGACGGCGCGCTATCGTGCTGTAAAATCACTTTACCTTGCCTTCGGGCCCATTCTGGACATTTTTCTATCAATGAACGCATAATTCAAATTGATAATTTGTTGTCGATAGCGATCAATATTAACTGTTTCCCCAGATTTCAACAATTCGTAATACACAACACCACTCTAGTCCAAGCAAATACAGAGCATTGTCTTGTGACCAAAACGATTTGGGCTTGGAGTGGATGGACCGGTTTCGCCTGGTGATAGGCATGATTTTTGCGATTAGGGTTTTCGAAATAAATTTCTTAAATTCTTCTCATTAGGTCATATGCCTGCCTGTATCTTATGAAAAGCGCATGCGTTTCGATACTTTCATCATAGTCGATGTCTTGTAGCTTCATATTTATATAAATTATGGAAAAAATTCTTAAAATTGAAATTTTGTTTGTTGTACTAAGTCGTTTCAATGAATGAACAAATGCGTATTAGGTAAGAGAGTACCTAGGAAAACAACAAACACATTTAGTCGAACAAGTTAATAGTTTTAATGCAGCCGTGAATTATTGAAACAACCCACGTATACGTATACTACTTATAGCACCGATTTTCTTACAAAATCCTCCAGGAAAAAGCCAATATCAGTATTATTTCACTAGTACTCAACAATTCGTATAGACAATAGGTTGCAAATAGAGGGTCCCATTACCATAAATATTTAAATTTCGGCTTTTGCATATGTTTGAGTGCAAATTTATTGAAATAGCTGCAAACCCCTTTGAAAAGTATAGCGATCTTATGCATCCAAATAGTTTGCTGAAATTGGATAGACCGCAATAACAATAAACAATACATTTTTCGAATAGTTTGGCATTCTTATAATCGTATAAAATAGGTCGACGCAAGCAGCATTTATTAAGCCGTATGTAACACAAATTCAATAATTCATTCGTATAAACTTATATTTGTATCTTGCTAATATTATGAATCAATTGTATCTACTTCTGTCGTAAGTTTTGTGATAAAAATTTAGGATGAACTGGGTGGAAAAGATAGAAAGAGATAATCGGTAGTAATTTCGGATATGCACCATTTTTGTATTATTAATAAACAAATCGTTGCCACTACTACAGTTCCAACGTTCGCGTATTAATTAATTAACCGCTAATACGAGTATGTCTACTTACATTTACAAAACTGCAAATGGGAATATAAGTAATTCGCGAAGTAATTCTGCCAAACTTGTTTAACACCAGATTTATCTGACCAGAGTTTCCCCTCCAACACTGCACCCTATAATAGGCTTAGTGTGCTCAAAATGTCACGACTAACCCACTCAACTATCCTAGTACCTTATGTAAGATTTAAGATGTGTCTAATAGGACTTGCTCTGATAATGATAAATAATGATTGATATTTTCTGTAATACGGTGTCACAGTCATACAATATGGTTTACCGTTTCTGGTTCTCTATTCAAAATCTGCATATACAAGGTGTTTCAAAAAGAATATACCTATTTCGAATGCATATATTTATTAAACTTTGAGATATACGAATATAAAACTTTACACACATATTTACGAACCTCTCAAGTTCAGATTACAGATGTTCAATAGGTCATCCATCAGTGACACGAACAATATCACATCGATACTCAAATTCCTCCCATACTCGGGCAAGCATGTCCTTCGTCATTGATGTTATGGCAGTACGGATCCGGTTCTTCAACTCTTCCAGGTTGTGTGGGAGCGGTTCTACATAAACATTGCCTTTAACGAAACCCCACAGCAAGACGTCACAGGGTGTCAAATCCGGTGACCGTGAAGTTGTCTTCGTGTAGCCTCGAAAACAACCATTTTTATAACATAGGGAGATACTGCTGACCGTTAACCGTGTTTCCATCAAAGAAGAATGGGCCGTAAACAGATGATCGGGATATCGCACAAAACACATTGATTTTAGGCGAATCTCGTACATGTTCAATGGCTGCATGTGAATTCTGTAGTCCTCAAATTCGAACATTGTGTTTGTTTGCCAGACTACTAACATGGAAAGTCGCTGCATCACTGAACACGATGCGTTGTGCGTTGTCAATAGCATCATGAATCTCGTTACAAAATGCCACACGTTTCCGTTTGTCATCAGGCTTTTAACAACTGTAACTTGGACGACTTCATAACGAACCGATGTCTTAAAACACCCCAAATTGTTGTTGTAGGCAGTTGTAACACCCGACTGGCACGACGAGTTGATTTTGAAAGATTACGTTGGAAATCAGTAAGAATTCGGACAACATTTTCTTCAGAAACACGAGGGCGGCCAAGACTCTTTCCTTTGCATACACATCCTGTATCTACAAACTGTCTATACGATGTGCGAATGTTCCACCCATTCGGAGGATCAATTTGGAAACTCAACCTGAAACGTCTTTGCACTGTAATCACGGAATTGCACTTGGCAAACTCGAGAACACAAAATGATTTCTGCTGCGGAGTAGACATTTTAAACATATGACGGTTGCCAAGAAAAACAGAAAACAAGTGACATCTAACGGCTACTAAATAAATTAGACTATTTTTTCGTTTCTCCAACAGCCGAGCCGAGGCACAACGATCAATGGTTTGGACAAAGTAATACTTTGTAATAAGTATATTCTTTTTGAAACACGCTGTAATCTATTAATTGGAATTATTTTGTTTATGTGAAAGTGGGTAGTAATGGAAGTCTTATAATATTGTGCGTGAGTGAGCTCAAATAAACTGAGACTCGAAATGAAACAAATGAGTTGGACCATTAGTAATTTTATTTCATTTTTGTAATTATCCTTCTCAAGATCCTCTAACACTGCTGCGTTGCTACTATAAGTTCTTCATCTGAAGAAAACTTCTCTCCAGTAATATTAACTGTATTTAAAATCTAGCTTATTTAACGATGTAATAAATACAAAAAAATGGAAGTGAAATTTTTAAGTCGCTGTAAATAATCTGGATTAAGAGAAGAGTTATTTATCGTGTAACGCATCATTGTGAAGACTATTCTACCAATCAGAGAGACAGTCAAAGCTGAATGTAAATACTAGTATTATTACCTTTATTATTAACAGTTTTCAATTATATGTGCGTAGCTTTGTTGTATTATAGTATTTAAAAAATTTCTATGTAGAAGAAAGTTTCTTTTAGTTACTTTTTTTACAAATGATGCAGAAAGATGGATTTTCTATGGTGTCACTTATTTATGCGCATTACTGTATATTTCTTTTTCATTTTATTTAAACTTTCTTTTACCCAGACATAGGTCAATTTTATTACATCTTCCCTCAGCTTTTCTTACATCATCAACCAATTTTAGGTCGCCATTCTAATAACCTTTCGTTTGTTTATACGATAAAAGCTGACAGATAACTGAACAAAAAATTAATTAATATTTTACGTCGCTTAAGACCATATCCATCATCACAGTTGCAATAAAAATCTAAATAATTATAACGGAACACCAAACTTTATGGATTTGTACCATAGAATTACGAGGCAATTGAACAGAAGCCAATTCCAATTGAATCCCCCCCCTAATTACACGATTTGATAGCTTAGAATAGACTGAAATGTTACGGTACTTTCTAATTGTAGAATCAATAGTGTCTGAACTGATTCAGTTCTTACTATAATTAGTTGCATCGACGCCTAAATATTTATATTACAATGATCATACAAACTACTAATCTGCAAATCAAACACGTCATTTTGTTACAAAGCGTATTCCATAATTGCATTGATTTTACGTATAGTCCTTCGAATTCTGAGTTATATTTGTAATATATATATATATATATATATATATATATATATATATTACATATAAGTTTCCTGTTGAAAGATTGTGCAGACATCTTTACATATCCTTTAACAATTTTATTTAACATGGCATTAAGTACTTCAACCTTTCCTAATTGTTGGAAATTGAAGAATATGTCTTGTGCTGAAGAATGGAGATCCAGCAGTTATTTCCAACTACAGACCTATTACTGTACTTTAAAATTTCAGCAAAATACTAGAAATGTGTATTTGTACTTATCTATCTCCGACAATTAATAATGTTATGTCACCTGATCAACATGTACTGGGAAACAAACAAAGGTTTCTAAGTTAGTGCAGTTCACCCAGTACTTTGCGAATGTTTTGGGTCAACACGGACAGATTGATGTCATATATACTGACATCTCTAAAGCTTTTGATCATATAAATTATTTGGTGTTATTAAATAAATTAAAATCAACTGGGCTCAGTGAGGCACTCTTGAAGTTTTTTTGAGTCTTATTTGCATGACAGGAGACAATTTGTGTGCTATAATGGGCATAGATCTTATCATTTTCACGCAACCTCGGGTATGCCTCAGGGCTCGAATTTAGGACCGCTTTTATTTTGTATATATATATATATTAATGATTTGACATCAGTTATTGCGTCCAAGAAGTTGCCTTTTGCTGACGACTTAAAAATTTTTATCTCAATCCAAAATATGAATGATTGTGTCTTCTTGCAAAATCGATTAAATATAATTAATGATTGGTGCGAAAGTAACTGTTTACAGCTGAATTTATCTGCCTGTAGGATTATAACATACACAAGGAAGCTCAACCCAATTAAGTACTACTATTCATTGAGGACTAGTTCATTAACAAGGACTAATCTAGTCAAAGATCTTGGCGTTTTATTTGATGAGAAAGTCGCGTTTGTCAACCATATCGAAAATGTCGCCTTATCTGTGAAGAAGTAATTGGGTTTTGTTATACGCAACTGTAGAGCGTTTACTTCTGTACAAGCAATGAAATTTCTGTATTTTTCGTTCGTTAGATCGAAACTTGAATTTGCGATTTTCGTATGGTATCCTTACTATTATGTCCATAAGAACTTTTCGGAAGCTGTGCAACTACAGTTTTTAAAATATCTCTCGTTTCGAGTTGGTGGCTTTTATCCAGCACAGGGTATTGACCAATTCGAACTGCTGCAACGGTTTGATGTCACCTCACTAGAAGACAGACACATTTCTACTGGTTTAGTATTTTTATATAAACTTTTACATAATGACGTCGACTGTACTTCCCTCCTCCAGAATTCAATTTTCACATTCCTCGATTGTCAGTTCGTTATCACACTACAATTTCCTGTCGCCCTTCTAGAACTAATGTAATATTGAAGTCGCCCTTATATGTAACGTGCAGTAATTTTAATAAAATACTTTGTACAGAAGACATTCATAATGACTCCATGGGAACATTACTCAGACTAGCAATTGAGGACAAGTAGAGGGGAATTGCTAAGTTTTTATTCTTTCTCTGCTTATTTCTGTACTTTTACATATATATTTTTTTTTCTTTGGTCAGGTACTTATATGTAAAGAATTATTATGTTCAGTTACGATTTAGGAAATTTTATATTTACTCTTTGTTCTTCTTGAACACATTTATGTTTATGTATAATTGGTTTTGTCATATTAATAGAAGAAATTCTGTTGGGCAAAATATAAATATAAATAAAATATCCTGGACATGTATGTGCTCATCATAGCTTGCTTTATTGCTGGAAAAGAGACGAAGTGAACGTGTAAACAGATCATCATCAGCTGATAATTAATTACATTTATTACGTGTTATTTGTGGTAAAACTCGCACAGACTAATACCGCACTACCACCAAAGACACCACCAAATACACCACCAAAAACACAGTGTGTATTGAGATATTGAGATATAATCTATTTTAGAAGTTTACTTTATAATAAAAGCTATCTATAAATACTAATATTCCCATAATACTAGCCGTTCTTAATAATGTAACAGGACATACATAACTTTGATCAATAAAGAGAAATGCAATTAATTTAAACAGTAACTACCTTGAGTCTAAGTTATTCCATTTACCTAGAGTTGCTTATGGAGCGTATTAGTTTCAAAGTTTTCGAACATTGTATCCAATAAGCATAAACTTCAATAACGAAATTCAAGTACTGTTGCTGACATTTACATGATAATATACCAACTTAAATTACGTGCATATGCACTAGTGAACTAACAAGACCCTCACCGAGTAATCAAACCATTTATGTGTTAGTAGATTATATAAAGTAATGCGTTTATTTTTTATTCTAAATGCACTATTATAAGAAGGCTTGACATTTTCCCCCGACGCGGCAGGTCAATATCGGTTGCAGTAAGTACGTATCTACGTACCGACAATCAGATGTAATCGAAACGAATATTAATAACCGACGATGGATAAAATAAAGAGAAACAAATAATTTTAAAATTTTTGAAACACTTACTTTGTTTATAGCTGTTCTTACGTAGCGCGAAATTGATAACTTTGGTGAAAAGCTTGCACCATTAGGTATGCTCGGCATTTGCCTAGGTCAGCAATGTTTACTGTGTTGAAAGAGTTCTTAGAGTTCTTAAAGTTCTTGAGAAACACGTTCTGTATTTATTGATGTAAGGACACGCATAACTAAAATAATTTTTATAAATGCACTGCTCACAACAATTAGAGTATATTTGAAAAATAATATTAAAAAAAAATAAATAAATAATATAAAGCACGCGAATACTTTCATATTGCAATTATAACGCTTTTAAACAAGAAACAGAATGCATTGACAGGTTTCAACTTGTACAGTGCTTCGGTGCAGCGCCTGCACGAACCGTCACTGCTTGAGGATATGAAAGCGCGTATGCGAGCGATCTCCATTACAGTTAGATTTTACCATTTTCTATATCACCTAATTTTGTAACTGTAAGTAAGAATAATTATGGAAAGGCAACACGATATGACTCATGTATAGGCTTTGGAGCCATAGGTCAGTTGAAAGGTAGACGGAGAGAGCAAACTGTTGCTGAAGTTTTTGCAGTTAGCTAAAGTGTGATTTCGCGTTTGGGGAATCAGTTTTCAGAAACTGGAGAAGATGAGGATAAGGACGCCCAGCATCTAGAACACCAAGAGATGATCGATACCTAACAGTATTTGCACGTACAAACCACACACATAACGCAACGGAGTTTAGAAGTGAGCTTGCTGCTGCAACGGGAAGAGTAGTATCAACTCAAACAATAAGAAATCGTCTTCATAACATTGGCATGTACGTTCGAAGACCCCTAATATGCGTTCCCCTGCTCTTCATAAAAGGTCGCGCAGAATAGAAATTGGAATCACGATGACTGGGAACAAGTATTGTTTTGTGACGAATCCAGATAATAGGTGTATTTTAATTTAGTGTGAACATGAAAAACGTAATCAGCCACAATTTATTCGAGAAAGGCCGCAATATTAAGGTGGGAGTGTAATGTTATGGGCTGGGATAAGGGCAGGAGATCATACAGACCTTTATGTGATACAGAATGGCAACCTAACTGCTCAGGGGTACCTGGATGAAATTTTGAGACCCAGTGTTCTACTGTACGCAGGCGCTATGAGTGAAAGATTCATTTTAGTGGATGACGATGCTCATCCACATCGAGCAAACATCGTGAACAATTGGATTGAACAATTGGAAATCAATAGAATGGACTGGCCAGCAAATTCTCCTGACAGTAATCCTATCGAACGTGCTTAGAATGCCTTAGGAAGACGTATTACCGCAAGAAATATGCCACCGCGATCAATTCAGGAACTTCAGATAGCTCTGATAGAGGAATGGAATAATATTCCACAAGAATTTCTTGATGTCCAGATCTAATCAATGCCGATGCGATGTCAAACCTTTATTGCCGTTTGTGGAGATCATACACATTATTAACAATAGATTTTTCGGCATTCTATCAATAAAACTTCGTATAAAGCATCATAATTGTGTATTCGTTTAATAATATTTATTAATTCTAGTGTCTTAGTGGCTTTATAATGTGCACAAACAAGTTTAAATGTGTCAATACGTTCGGTTTCTTATTTAAAAACTTTGTAGTTAAATATAAAACTATTTGCGAGGTGCTACATTCTCTATTTATTTAATCTATTACCATTTGTCCAAATATCCCCTAATTATTTTGAGCAGTGTAGGTAACGGATCTATAGAACCACAAATAGAATAGAGATTCGATAGACAGATATTTTATAATTTCAGTTGTACTTGTGTTTTCCTATTTTGTGATTCGGAATAAATAAAATAGACGAATTTAAAAGATCAAAGCGCTATTTAACTTTAGTTGTGATTTACCACATTCTAATACGAGGACAAATCGGTAATTAGTAAGCATATGCAAGAAAACATAAACTTTGCAGTGAAAAATTATTTAATTTCTAAAGTATTCCTCTTGTAATTGGTTACATTTAGTTCACTGATATTTAAGATTCTTCATACATTCAGAAAAGTAGGCTTTATCAGACTGTTCGTAATATGCGCTAGTTTCAATGATCACCCAGTCATTCATTCCAAATCTCTTACCACCGGCCAAGTTTTCAGGTTGTAAAAATTGAAAAAGTGAGTGAGCGAATAAAGTAGATGTGGAAGCAGTCCGACATAAAATTCCAAAAAGTCTTCGTTGAGATATATAATATTTCATACAGTTTTGTGAATTTTAGATTTGTAATTATTAAATTTATTTTTCATTATCTATTTATGCAAATAAACATTACTTGCTTTTCTAAACAAAAAGTTGTCAGTAAAAGCTTTTGTTTATTATTTTTGTTATCTTTTATTATGCATTCGATGTTTGGCATTTATAAGTTGATATTTGGTAATCATATCGTGTCGGTTTACATATCTCTGTATGCGGTCAATGGGTATTCAATGAAAACAAGGTGACTGATTCTATGATAGTATATTAAAGTAGCGTAGAATAAATTTGTTACTATGATGCAACTCGGTATTTCGCGGTTCGGAAAATTTTATTAATTATATTATTAAGAATACGAAGAAGCACAAAGCAGACGCCCATTATGTGAACAGATTCTGTGAAAAGAAAACTGTGAATTTCTGTATGTGTCGTACATCCCAAGAATTAGTTTTAACGAGAAAATGAGAAATTAATGATCAAAGACGGGCAAAATATCAGTATATTCTTAAATTATTTGATAATAGTCGACGAGTGAGTGCTTGTTTCGATTGATTAGTACTTCACCAATCCATAATTCATGAGATTTGTATAGTGTATCAAGTTTTCAAATGTCCATACGTTGAGGATACTACAATATGTTGCCTTATTCTACCTCAGTTATATTACCTACGTATTAATTGTACCATATAAGTCAGTTTTGCATTATTGTAATAATAATAATAGTAATAATAATAATATGGAACTACAACTTCATTCATTACTAGACACAATAAAGATTTATAGCTCAGATATCAAAATGAAGTTAGGATTGGATAACTGTAAAATATGCTGCATAATTCAAGGAAAAGTACAACATGATGGATATACAAAGGGTACTAGGAAAGTTTTGCAATACAGCTTTGTTTATTTAATTTTTTCAAAGTAATTTCTTCTACGCTCAGTACACCTCTCCATCCACCGAAACCAATCTTTAAACCAGTTCTGACAAGTTTCACTAGGGAGTAAAGCACACTCGTTGTCCCAAGTTCGCAGAATGATCTCATCACTGGAAAACCGCCTCCCTTTTAGCTTCATTTCCACACGCGGGAACAATGCAAAGTCGCGGGAACAAGATGTGAACTGTAAGGAGGGTGCTCGAGAATTTTCAATCCTGTCGTAGTCAAATATTCGGTGCAGGATTTGTCGCGGTGAGCTGCAGCACTATCGTGATGGAGAAACCAGGTGTCTATTCTTGACTTTGGCCACAGGTTCTTCATAGATCCAATGACTTTGGGCAGGCACTGTTTAGTATATCACTTAGCTGTGACTGTCTTCTGTGTGTCCAAAACGACGCGTTCCACAATTCCACTCGATTTGAAAAATACAGCTATCATTTTCTTCTTTACAGATCGGGATTTTCTGACAACTACGGATGTGTCCTCATCATCAAAGACCCAAACTTTGTTTTGAGCTTTGGTCGGCACAAAGTAATAGTACAGCCAAGTCTCGTCACCTGTCACGATGTTGTTCACATACCGAGATTGTCCCTTATTAAACTCCCGGCACCAAGTCACACATTGATGTCATCTGCTCTTCAGTCAGTCGATGCAGCACCCAGAGAGTACAAAGTTTCTTCGCGTGCAAATGATCATGCACAATCTAACGAATTGCTGGTGGATTTAGGCCTAAAGTACCTTCTATCTGTTGGTAGGTCACTCGCCTGTCCTCGCCAAGCATTCTCCTCACAGTAGTAACGTTTTCCTCCGTAACTGACGTTCGTGGCCTTCCTACCTCTCAGCATCCTCCACAGCCAAATTTCTCCTTTGGAGTTCTCTATACTACCTGAATATGTTTGTGCGATGTGGACAAACATCAGCTAGTGCAAGAGTCATTTCTTCGAAGCACTGGTTTATGTTTAAACCACACACGAAATTATAACGTGAAACTGCCCTTATCTCATTTCGTGAACACAATGTCATCGCAAGCACTTTACGCTCTCACTGCTAATGAATAACTGAGCCCATCGAGGTCGTATGAACATGTCGCAACAAGCAGCTTCCTACGATTCATTGTTGCGTCAATTGCAAAACTTTCCTTGTACCCTTTGTAGTAAACAAACTGACCACGAGAAACAGTACCCTTCGCAAAACCGTAACAGATGCAGACAACAAAGTCTATGTCTCACCAATTCATGGATCTTCAGGCAGATTTGTGTTATTAATGAACGCTACGAAGGAATCGTTCATTAATAACACAAGTCTGCCTGAAGATCCATGAATCGGTGAAACATATGTAGTAGATAGGGTGTTATTAATAATAGAATGATTCCTTTTAACATTCTTTTAATTGACAAATAGCCGTTACGCAATGCGTCTGTCTTATATGCTCTGATAACTTTGTTATCGACAAGCGAAGACTGACGCGATTCTCGCTTTGTCATTCAGTGTACTGGACGAGAGAGAGGGGCGCCAGTTTGTTCATATTACATACATATTTTAACGCAGCATTGTTATATTATTCATTTACAAAAGTATGCGCCTGTAGTATACTATTTAAAATTCAATTCTAATGACCTAAATACCTTCGTTTCAAATTGCGCAATTTGACTTTGGTTGAAATGTGTACTCGCTAGTTTCAGTTCACATTCGATGCTAGTTTCAATATTTCGATTTAATACTATTGCAGGGGTAAACTGTATGAAACGTACGAATTGAGAATGTAATCAGCGTAACTCTGTAAGTAATGGAAATTCCTCTTACGAGTTAATCGAAAATTCAATATAGTTGTCGATGAAAACTATTTTTTTTGTAATGTGATATTAAATCAATGAATTGTTGTTTTCCTTCCTACTTTAAATCTGTTGACGTATCTTCAAACGAGTCCGTTATCTACTTGTATTTCATCAGACGCTTTTCAAAGAAGTAATGCTTAACAATTTTAAATTACATTTTTAATTACGTTCTACATGTCACGTTACATACGTAAAGTTTATCTTATTATAGTAAATGAATGAATTCAAAATTTATAAATATTTTTGTGCCTTCACTGTTTAAATAGAGATGCAGTAGTTCGGCTGGCATCGAAGGGAATAATTTTATTTATAACTATATCGCGCAATTGTGTATTAGTTCACTTGCGTCGATTCTAGCATGCGCTGTTTGCAACTCCGTTCTTCGTAAACCATTAAGTTCACTTTGGTGCAGGCATCATATTTTATAGAACCCCAATGGTATATTAAATGAAGATACCAATGTATATATTTAATAATTTGATGTATCCATTTTCCCTCAACCGTGCACGTTGGTTTAACCGGGAGTACAAAAATGTGAACCAATACACAATTTCACGATACAGTTATAAATAAAATCACCCCATCCAACGCCAACTGAACTCGTACTAAGCGTACCGCTGTACACCAGTAAAACTGACTATCTCTACTCTTAACGTTGTTTAACCAATGGTCCAGTTTTTGTGAAAACTTTAACTGATATCTTTATTAATAATATTATTTCTTGGTAATTGCAGATTTACAACTATTCAGTTTTCCAAAAACAGACAAATATTTTAGTTTCATTTTGAATAGTTCATCAACGAATTTCTTAGAATTCTTTCGATTTTCTTCTTTGAAAAATATATAAGTATTCCTTGACTAGGCTGAAAGACTCATTGTACAAGTATTCCATTTAATAATCACCAAGATTCGCAATGACCAGTAATCCATGAATAGTTAGCACCATCATCGTACATTTAAGAAAATAATATTGAATTTAAATGCCTTGCTTTATATAATTTCCAATAGAATTTACAATGGTTTATACCAAAGTCTTAGATTGTTCTCCTTCGAAGCAAACGACTTTCTACGTGTGATAAAATCTAAATTTCTTGGATTCATATAATTTAGTACGGATTATCACATATACCTGTCATCTCCCGTGTGCCATCAGTACAAATTCAAATATCGCCTCTGCAATTCTTTTCTAAATTTCTTTGGAAACAAGTTTTTGTTTTGGATTCTTTATCATAGCGTTGAACAGGCATTATCGAATGCGTATCTTCGATAACATTCCTTCGCCTAGTCTAATGGTAAACAATCCTTGCAGATCCTCCACCATATCAGCAATGCGTCTCGCATCATTTGCTTCTAAATGTCATTAACCTAACTATATCCAAGCACAGTTGTGATCATAGCAATTATAGCAGGAAGAATGATGAAAGCAAAAGTTCTCCTGCCTACGATGAAACTGCATTAGACTAATTTTTGATTACTTGTTGATTACTCTTAACTTTGCTCTTAAATTATATTAGAGTAATAGTAAACATCTATGATATTCACGAAGTCTAGACTATGTTTTAGAATTTATTTATTGATAATTTTGTCGCTTTGATTGGAAATAGAACATATTCTCCATACAATTTTTCTAAAACCTTAACTCTAATTTAGAATTATACAAAACTTTCTTGAGTTTCCATTAATGCGTATAAATTTGCAAAACTACATAAATTACTTTTTATATATGCTTGATATGAAGCAAATCTATTGAAACCATTATTCAAAGACAATAATCCAATCGAGTAACTGCTGTCGATTAAAAGATTTTTAATCATCGAACACATGAAGGCTAACCCATTAAATTCAATAAATTTATTCGACGAATAATAGGCACATTATTAGTAATTAACTATGATCATCATCTTCTATATTAAATAACATTATGAATTTTTTAACAATTTAACAGTAACAATTAACTAAGGAACTTCATATAATATTAATCTAAGTATACAGCTTATTTAAGAAGTCATAAAATTGGTAGAGACCTTGTTTTCATGCATCTTCATACTCCCTTGTATAATAATAATAATAATAATAATAATAATTTATTGACGTATATGTACATACACACGTCATTACATAATATAAATAAATAAAAACATAAAAAAGGAAACCTTTGTGGCTCACAATTAATACGCCACCAAACACGTTAAAACCCGCAAGATTTATACAAAACACCAGAGTAACAATGAAAACATAAAAACACCAAAATGGCAATGTTAAAATTTATATTTCAGAAAGTCGTTTACTGAATAAAAACAGTTCTCCACCAGCACTGTTTTTATTAATCTTTTGAGTCTAATCCATGGTAGGCTCTTGCACCTATAAGGCAAAGCATTGTATATCTTCACGGCCATGTAATGTGAACTTAGCTGACTCTTCCCAATGCAATGATACGGTATGACCAAACTACTCTCTCTGGTTTCGTGTTTCATATTCGTGAAAATCACCATTTTTGCAGAACTTATCTGGCGACTTATGAACAAACTCCAGGCAAGCAAGTATATACAAGGATGGGAGGGTCAGTATTTTGTGTTTTCTGAATAGATTTACACAACTTGTGGTATTAGATACACCACTAAGGGCTCTGATTGCACTCTTTTGCATCCTGAAAACCGCCTCAGCCGCGCCAGACGCGCTCCACATCAATAGGCCATACATGGCCCTTCCTTGAAAATTTGTATAGTATACAGTCCTAGCCGCCTCGGGTGTAGCCACTAGTTTCGCTCTTCGTATAAAGTATATTGCTGATGCCAGATAGCGACACAAGTTATCAATGTGGCACTCCCAAGTCAGGTTGCTCGCAATCAGCAGACCCAGAAACTTAATATTCACTTTGGGCTTGAACAAGACTCCTTTCAACCTTTTTTTCGCATTTAATAATATAATTTTTGTTTATTTTACATTACTTACTATTCCATTATTTTCCAGATGAGGACC
This sequence comes from Dermolepida albohirtum, assembly GCA_031893035.1. NCBI lineage: Eukaryota > Metazoa > Arthropoda > Insecta > Coleoptera > Scarabaeidae > Dermolepida > Dermolepida albohirtum. Next base: position 68,476 of record JAVIWB010001954.1, on the reverse strand, counting down.
AACCTGAAAGTGTTATAGTCGAAGATGGAACTGAAGTCGATGAACCTGTGGCACAGACAGAACCTACTCAAGATAATAGTTACGCTGCGAAAAAAACGGTAGCACAAGGTAAACTTGTTCTCTTCGTATTACTATTTCAGAGTTCAATTAATTAAGCGTTTCAACAACTTATTATGTATTACTCATGTAATGAAACAACTACTGCGAAGATTCGATCAAATTTACGAAAATGTGGTTATTTTTCTCACAAATTTAAAAGGGAAAAACTTCATCTAAGAGGTAATTTTGTAATTTTATCATTGAATTAATCTATAGTATCAAGCATGTCCTAACAGATGTAATATTTAAAAACTAAGAAATTAATGATGTGATGGTATATTTTTCTGAGCTTAATTCCTAGTTAAATTGTTTTGATAATCATATGCTTCTAACATGTTAGTCGTTTAGAGGAAGATTCTAAAACCTGGAATTACGTTGAATTGTGGAAGAGTGTTGTCTGCAAACTCAACAAGTAGGCATGGAAATCTGTTCATGGTCAATATTAGATGTGTCGATTTTGAATTGGAATTATTAATTTCACAAAGGTTTTAACAATGCGGACGGTAAAATATTCAGAATGGGATCTACAATAGCCTCAACGGAGGAAATTGCGACAATACTATTATAAAGTCAACTTTGACTCTTGAATAGATTATGCAGTTGAATGGACACAATAAAAAAGCTTCTCGCAAACTATAAACATCAATGCTATCTGCTTCTGGGTTTCCGGGCTGGAAACCACTAGTATATCTGCCGACGTTTCGACCCATTTGTATGGGACATCTTCAGGGCTGAACTACTGCACTGAAACTGGTGTAAGTCAATGGGGGACGTGTTTATATATGGATAATGGGTCATGGGTCAATGGATTACGGTGTTGTCGATTTGCAGGATGAAGCGTTATGTAGGGGGTAGCCATCATCGCGGTTAATTTCACAAAGATCTCTATAGTTTCACAATTTTGCGACCATAAAATATTAGTGCGGGATCTATATAAACACGTCACCCATCGACTTACACTAGTTTCAGTGCAGTAGTTCATAAAGTCATACAAATGGGTGACTCTTGCAGATATACTATGCAGTTGGAAACCCAGACAGCAGATAGCATGGACCACGACCGCGGAAGTCTACGTACCAAATTATAAACATCAAATTCAATAATAAATATACCTTTAATATTAATAAATGTATAATGAAGAACTGTAATTGCAATAAAAGACAGAAATATCTCATAGCATCCGATTATATTTCATCAAAAATGTAATGCTTATCTGTTGAACAAAAATTACTGTTTTGTTTACCCTCTTTTTATAAATATTCATTCCTTTCTCGTGAAATACAAAGCTTTTGAAAGTATCCATTAAAATTTTAAGTTCTTCTCCAGTTATTCATACTTATTATTTAACCCAGTAGGGTTATTTTTTAAATAATGTCCGTTTTTTAATGAGATATAATAACAGGTGGCGCAAAAATAACCTTCCGATGTTTTTTGGCTGTAATTTAAAAAAAAATGAAAAACTTTGATTCTTCTTGTGGATTATTTTTATTTGGTCTTTTAATTTTTTTACATCAAGTCGAGAATATGATGTCATGTAAATGGCCGCCGCCACAGTTGATTGTCATTTGAGCCCTTTTTATGACATTTTCCATCACTTTGGCCAAAACTTCCGGCGATAGGTCCTCACATTCTTGACGGATATTGTCTTTAAGAGCTGCAAGAGTCTGAGGCTTGTTGATATAAACCCGCGACTTCAAAAAGCCCCACAAAAAGAAGTCTGCAGCGGTTAAATCAGGCGATCTTGCTGGCCAGTGCAAATCGCTAAAACGGGAGATCAGGCGCCCGGGAAATGCATCCTTCAGCATATCGGTTGTGGCACGTGCAGTGTGTGCCGTTGCACCGTCCTGTTGGAACCACATGTTTTCCAATCCCAATTCATCAACTTGCGGCAAAAAGAACTCGTTGATCATTGCTCTGTAGCGCTCACCATTCACAGTAACCGTTTGGCCCGCGACGTCTTCGAAGAAAAAAGGTCCGATGACTCCTCCAGCGAAAACAGCACACCATACAGTGACTTTAAGCGGGTGTAATGGCTCTTCGTAGGTTACGCGCGGATTTTCAGTGCCCCAGAAGCGTAAATTTTGCTTATTTACGTACCCGCTAAGATGGAAATGAGCCTCATCACTCATGATTATTTTTGATGAAAAATCATCTTCCTCTTGGTGGTGATTAAGGATGGCTTGAGCGTATGTTATAACAGCTGATGCACCGTCTGGACTTTGTACGGAAACATCTTCAAATCTTGTACCAAAATTCGCTGTAAAGACCCAGATACCCATTTGCGTGGCACGTCGTCTGGTCGATGTCGACGGCGCTTCCATGACATCCTCGGCTACAGCAGCAATATTCTCTGCAGAACGGCTACTCCGGGGTCTGCCACGCCTGGCAGCATCTCGTGTTGTGCCAGTCTCTTCGAGGCGAGCAGCTAAACGTCGCAGTGTTTCACCAGTAGGCGTTGGACGGCCAGGAAATCTGCGACGAAATTCACGTTGTGCCAAAGTCACCGACCGATTATTGGTCAAATAAATAATCACCAATATTCCGCGTTCTGGAGCAGTGTAGCGTAACATTGTTTATTAGCGTGTATTTCGCTTGTGTTTACTACACAAATGTCAAAACAGAACTGATATTAGGGGCCAATCGCAAAATTTATAGCATTTTCTGATAGTAGGATTACTTTTGCGCCACCCGTTACTTTCGCCTACTTTCTACATAATTTCTATTTTTGTTCAAACATTTGTTGTACCGTTCAACAAGTTCTTGAATTTCAACGTTCAAGAAATTTGCCGCCTGTGTAGAAACTCAAGGCATTACTGCAGTTTTCACGCCGTAAAATCCACTAACAAAATCCCTCTCCTGTCCAAAAAGACAGTTGCCATGATCTTTCGTGCTGAAATTATCTGTTTGGCTTTTATTCTATGATAGTTGGCAATGATATGTGTTGCTATTCCATTGACTGTCGCTCAGATTCTCGAGAGTCATGTAGGACACCAAATTCTCATATCCTGTAACGACGTGGTAAAAAATTTATGTCCTTGCTGATTATATTGTCTCAAAAATAATAAAACACAACCCAATCTTGTTGTTTTGTGATCATCAGAAAGCAGTCTTGAAACTCACCGACAACACAATTTTCGATGCTTCAGTTTCTCCGAAACAATGGTGTACAAAATTGACCCTGAAATCGATGGAAAACAATTGATAACTTTAAACTTGTGAATCGTAAATTGTCGTTCCTCTCGAAGTTTGTAGTCCACATCACTAACCAGATCTTCAAAAATCAGAGAAGATAGGCCTTGGCGTAGCTTATCTCGCACATTAACCCGCTTTTCCTTGAACGTTCTCACCAACTTTCAAACTTTACTATCATTCATAGCATCATCACGGTACAATTCACTAATCTGACGATGAATTTCTGGTGCTGGCAAATTTATTGAATTCCAGAATTGAATTATAGATCGTATCCCACATTAATTTCTTAAATATAATAAACTTCTGCAGCTTAACATGCAATGCGCACTTTACCGATCGCGCGCTCTTCTCATTGTCATTCACAAAACCAATATATTTAAAAATAGCCTTCGTACACTAAAGTGACAATAGTTTGTATATTTCGATCAAGAAATAAACAAGCTAGGCGTTAGCAAGGCTCTTTACTAAAAATGGTAAAAATGCAGCGAAGACGTTCCAAATACCTAAAGTTGCTATGGAAATGTCTTTACTACTATTTCAAGTACTTAAATGGAATCGACGATTCAGAGAAAGCAGAGGAAATGTAAATGATGGTAAAACTTTCAAATTGATCAACTAAAATAAGATTTTGCTAAAATTTAGAAAAAATCTTGATAAAGGTTCAAGAAATTGAAACTTAGGATACTAAAAGCAGTAATTTGACAACTTTTTAACCGAAGAACTTCGAAGGCTGAATTGAAGCTTTGTTCCGCATCAATTGACGAATGATCAAAACTTACAATCGAATTATATATTGCAAAAATACTAGTAAAGGAGTTTGAAGAAACAAAAACATCGATAAAATTTTATAATAAATTATAAAAAAAAATTGGTTCAGAGAAATCAAGAATTTAAAGAATGCTCATTGCTTTTTGATTCCAAGAAGAGTATCCGTAAAGAATTCGTACCAAATAGTATACCGGCTAAGAGAGTGATGTAATTCTTTTATTTAAGTGTTTGCCATCACACTTGTAATATAAATACTTCAGAAATGTTTCTTCACACTTTCCGAAGTTATTTTTTGATATAAATAATATAAATACCATATAATAGCATAACATTCCAATTTACTACAAACGTAGACCAAAATACAAATATTTTAGGGTGAAGATTTTATTAAATTGTCTGCAGGTACGTATCAGAAAGTCTAAAAACTTAATAGCGGCTCTATATGGATCATAAATGTGATTAGAGAATTGCAGAGTAGTGTTAAACAAAATACCAATATCCTTACCTAATATTTCATGAGGAATTTCAACGTGGTTGACGCTGTAGATAAACTAAACGGAATCCGAAATTTTAGAGTATATGACAGTCGCATATTTATCAATGTTTAATAAAATCCGTTTCACAAGACTAAACAAAAAGAAATGACATTGATTATAGATGGGGTAAAAACAATGATGAGGCTCAATGTCCTTATGCATACAATGGAATGGATTTCTCGCGTTTACGAGTATATGCAATACAATGTGCGAATTAAATGTATCTCTTGCGTATAATGCCTACATTGGAAAATAAATTTATTTTGTCTTGCTCTATTATATTGGATAAATTCAACACCTCCTGAATTGTATATACTAATTGTATATACTTTATTATTCTCTTCCATATTATGTAAATATAAAGAATATTAATTATTGAATTTTTACGAAATGAGGAAAAACGATTAATTTAACTCAGCTGAAGACAACAGAAGACACAAAAGCAGTACTGCTTCTCATAATTAATTACCTACTCTGTTCTAGTTAATATTTAAAGCGATTTTGTACTGTTCTAATAATAATTCACTGCTGCACTAAATACTTAATTTTCTACATAAAGAGAGTATTAAATATTTAAATTCTGTCTTACCTGTCATAATTAAAATCGTTAAATATTAACTTGCGTTATGATATTGAATAATATGTTTTGATTAAATAAACAATTTCATTCGAAAATATAATGTATGAAACGATGTCTGAATGATAAAGAAGCTATGTTATTGTCACGTATTTTCCAGTATTGCCTGCAATTTCTGTTCATGAAAACTTGTCCCATTTTTAGCCATAATTTTTCATGTATGTTTTTGTCCCGCATTACATTTTTCCGTATAGTGTTTTTCTGGACCATTTCTCTCTCTTTTATTGCATGGTTATTATGTGTATTATTTTTTTACGTTTTCTTGCTTTAAAATTAATGGTGTATATTTATTGTGTTAATACCATTGCTTTCTGTATGGGAGTGTTTTTGATTTGATTTAGTATTCGTGTATCGTGTAATGTTTATACACCTTTCATATCTTGGCCTCTTTCTTTTCTGGCTGTAGTAATACGTAAGAGTTTGAGTGTAGAATATGATATTTTGTTAACTTTGTTCTATAAAGATGACTTAACTTTTTTAGTTCCTGTGTTAAAAATATTAGTGCAGAAATATACCCAATACCGGTTCTTAGTTTTGAACTGGTATTACTTATATACTATACGTTTCTGGAGTTCACTTTTGACTTCAATATAGATGTAGTTCTTGTTTATATTTTCTTTCTATTTATTTTTTTGTATATGATAGGTTTATTTTTATATTTGGTTCAAACCCCAAGTACAGATAAATTTTTCCCGCCTATATACAATATTTGTGAAACTTTCGTTGTTAAATACTTCTCTACTTTCAGGGATCTTAAATTTTCTTCTTTCGATATATAATATTTTGCATTTGGTTATTTTAAATTCCATACAGTGTCTTTGGTAAATCCTTCTGTAATTTTTAAAAGTGCATTTGTGTTTTATCTGAACTGAATAGTTTTATATCGTCCTTGAAGATGGTTTATTGTATGTAATAAAGTGATTCAATATTTAATTTTGAATACATATATTCTGTTATTTCACATACTCGATAGTGGATTAAGGCGACGCCACAATGTCGTCTGCATATCCAATGAGAAAGGTATTTTGCGGCAATTCCGTTCGGAAGTTCGTAAGCTATATTCCACAAGTTGGGAGCAAAGATGAAGACTTCTGCTGCTCCAGATGTTCCTTTTTTCGTAGACAGACCGCTATTAGTTTTGTAAATAGGTTCACTAAGGTAACTGTATATCATCTTAAATGGATAGGATGGCATGTTAAACCTGATCTCAGGGGCGTCCAGGAACACGTTCTATCTCGCTGAATTGAAGGCATTCCTCACGTGCATTGCAAGAGGCATAGAGCAATGATTTCCCCGCTAAGAAACCTCAAATGTCTATCGTCCGTATTAGTTGATATTGAACCACCACGTTATCTTTATTAGAAAAACAGCGCGCTCTAATTTAATTAGAAATCGATTGGTCCGTTAGAGTAACTGCTATAGAAATGTGGGGAAGTCTGGCATATATTTGTATAGCCTAGCCAAAATGGACCATGCAGCACATTCTGGAAAGGCAAGATTGTACTTGGAAAAGTAGAAATACTACACGAAATGAAATTAACAACTTTATTCATTAAGTTCGACAAAATCCATTTACACTTGCAAACAAGCAATACAGATGACAAGATTTAGTTAAAGTATAGCTATTTCTCATTGCAGATTAGTAGAGACTCACATAAACTATAAAGCCGCTGCGAAACCAAAATTAAGAGACAGTCAACACAGAGAAAGATTATTCTTCGCGCAAACTTATATTGACAAGAATGCGGAGTTTTAGGATACAGTACTATATTCTGATTTGTCCTACAGTCGTACTATGAATCGAAGAATGCACTGTGAAAAAGGTTTCCGTTTCCATGAAAATAATATTGAAGAAGGAAGTCGGAATGGAAGATTTTCAATTAGTATGGGATCGCAGTAGTTAGTAGCAATCTGGAATAGGAGCTATATGGAAAAAATTTAAATAATTACTAGTATATCCCCCACATATAACGTTACCCTTTGTTAATGTAATGCACGCAGATAATTATTTATTTCAACAAGACAATTGTCCGGTACCCAAATCGTGGATTTCAAAAAAATGGACTCGTCCAAATAATATTAAAGTGTTGGCTTGGCTATCGAACATTTTGTATTTAAGTCCCTTCGAAAACGTTTAGGCAGTATTAACTTCACTCCAAAACAACGAAGAGTTTGAGGAAAGGTAGAAAACGTGTGAAACAGACTTTCAATAGAATTATGTGCAAGACATATAGATAGTGTGCCGTCAAGGTTACAGCAAGTAATCAACAGGAATGAGAAGCATATTATTAAATATTGTTGAAATAAGTTCGCACTACATATTGCGTTATTACTTTCCTATAGAATGTCTAATTTTGTTAACGCAATTTCAATTCTAGATTTAATATTTTAAGTAAACATTTCGATGACATACCTTTTGATTTTTTTAAGTTAATTCCAGTCTAGTATGCTTGACGAAGATACTGGTGAAGATGAACTTAATAACTTCATGTTAATTATAGTCAAAATTATTTAAAAACCTGAAGTAATGCAACTACAGTCCGCACTTTCAAATATTTTGCACCAAATCACCACAGAACAGTTTAGTAATAATAATTATTAAAACATCATACAACATACTGCTTGTCGAAATATATAATTAGTTCAAAAAATTAGTTGAGTGGTGATTTGGTGTAAAACTTTTATTAAGGTGGGAAATTTAATCTCAAAAAAAGAAATATTCGTATATTGCGCGCAATATTACATCTACTTAAACACAAATTCTAACAACTTTTCGAAAATAATGGAAGGTCTCAGTCATTTGAAGGTACCATTTTCAAAAATAAAAACTTCAATTTTATCGGGTATTTTTTATTATCATACAAAAGAATCATTCTCGACATTTATTTTTAAAAAATTATATCCTTCAAATGTTCTCTGCGCCCAACATGGTCCATTCTGAAATTCTAATTTTCGATGAGGCGTTCGAGCATTTCAGGTAGTATTTAGCGAATAAAGTGAGTAATATTGGCTTCCAGCTACTCAGTCATAGCTGGCTTACTCATGTAGACTTTGGACTTTACGTAGCACCAAAGGAAAAAGTCTAAAAGTTTGATATCACATGATCAAGCGGCCATTGCACAGATCCATTACGTGAAATTAAATGTTCACCAAATTATTCTCGCAATAAGGCTATGCTTTCACGGGTTGTGTGGCAAGTAGCACCGTCTTGTTGGAACCAAATGCCGTCGTCAGTTATGATGCGGCCATCTTCATTTTTGGAGAAATATGAACCCATGATTCTACTTGCCCATAAACTGCACCAAACCGTGGTTTTGTCTGGATGTAATGGCAGCTCTTGAACCTCTCCGGATTGCTCTTCACTTCAAATATGGCAATTATGCTTATTGATGGCGTCGCTAAGCCAGAAATGGGCCTCATCGTTGAACAAAATTTTGATCGAAAATAGTCAGCATCTTCTTCAAGCTTGTCTAGAGCCTAAAAACTGAAACGGTGGCGATTCGAAAGGCCGGCCCTTCAATTTTTGAACGAGTTGAATTTTGTATGCTTTTAAACCAAGAATCTTACGTAAAATACGCTAAGTCATGGTATACGACAAGCCAAGCTGTTAAGATCTATGTCGAATCAATTCTTCACTATAAGTTGCTCCAAGCGCTGATTTTCGTAATACAGCTGAATAATTTATAAACCCTGTGCCGGACTGAATCTTTCCATAATAAAATGTCACACAATACTTAACTAAAATAGCGTAGAAGTTTGTAAAAAGTATATCATAATGAATCACCCAGTATCTTTTGTACAATATACATATAAATATATGTTATAAATCATAGGCACGCTCCAACTGCCCAAGTTTTGTGTGCATCCTAAACTATACAGAGCATTCTACATGAACACGACATATACATACATATACTTTGGTGTACATCGTTAACCTTTACTTGCTAGTAACATTTATTGAAACTTTTACCGGAAATAGTATCACGTATCGCTGTTGGAATCACGTTTATTACATTTTCACCGTTCTACAAAGAATCTCACATTTGACACCGGAAAAGAATAACGAAAAAACAAACGCATCGGCGCAGGGTCGCCGTTTGTAAAGAGTCGACTGGTCCGGAATCCACGGCTATGTGAAAGGGCAACCGACGTGATGTTCCGGAGCATTTTTCCAAGAGTAATTCAATTCTCGTACAATGTGTGTAGAACCAAATGCAATTATCAACTTTTGAATCGACACTCGCTTGTTAATTCAATTGGCTCCGGATGTTTGATGTGCTCTCTTGGTGACGTTTTCGAAATTACGAACGGTTAATGAAAGCTGATTTTTTTGCACGTCACATGACCGATGTATTTGGATAACTAAGCGCCCATGACAAAATTCTTTCGCGGTGAAATATGAAGTACGCGCTTTTCAATTCAAATACTGTAGTTTGCTTCGAATATCGACAAACGATATTTGATAACTCTTTTCGTATATATTTTTCAGTTTTGCTTCACTTAAATAATAACTCAAAAAAATAATTACAGTTTACAACACATTTAATAAATAAAATATTCTATGACAAAATTCTATAAAAGCAATCGTCGCACATTTCTCAGGCAATGATTCTGAAAAGCGTACCGCAAATTAATATTTGAAATTTTATTATAAATTATATTTAAGGAAATTAAATGTCTCTTTTCTTCATATTTTCATCATAGAAATGAATGCTTATCAAAAAACAAATTTTAAAGTAAATTTTGCATCACTTGAAATGCGCCATCTTATATATCAACTCAAACAACAATATAAAGTACATTACTACAACAAAAAATACGACAGATATATAAAACAACAACAGTTCTCTGTCTGGCAGATAACTATTGCTTTTCTTTATTAAAGAATGCTGTTTTTACAGTGTCTCTGTGTTTTTTCAATGTTTTTACTTGGCTTCCAGATTAGAACATCTCCAACCCTAACAGTCGCCACGCAAGACAAGTAGCGGTTACATCTAGCCCATCTTTTTGTTGTGTTGTTACAGGTCAATCAGTATTTTATATTTTTTAGGTTAATATCGCTTTTAAACTTTACCAGATAGGAGACTAGTCATACTCACACGTCTACTGGTAAAACTTTTTCATTAAGAATGCTTAGATATACTTCAGATTGAGTAAATTTTATATTGCTTTCTTCTATCTCATTTTTCTATTTCGTCTTCAATACTATTTTCATAGGTCTTCCTGCAGACATTCTTTTCAATAACTCTTTCAAATAACACGTTGCAAAAATAGATCGAACTTTAACAGTTTTAACTATATGTAGTTTGTATATTTTCAGAAACTGCATGCTTAAAATAAGTTTAAATGCTTTCCTGGCTCACAGGCTTCCACATTCGTTATCATATCTTCTTCATTTTGATTTCCGAGCTGGAACAACGTCTTCAATAATTCTGGTACTGACGTTTCGTCACCATAGGACATATGTTGTACATTATATATATGGAACATCTTCAGAGCTGAAGCCTTGAAGTCGTTCAGATGTTCCATATGGTAAACAATAAGGTTGTTAATAAGTGCCGGGTATGCGTTACGCTACGAGGCTGTGTTCTTTTGTACGCACTCGATAGGTCCGAAAATGTCTCATGCAGAGGCTACTAAGTACATGAGGAAGTCAAAGTCATTGGTCAGTATGTGAATGCAGCGATATAAGAAATAGAAACTGTCAATGACTTTCCGAAACGTGACTCGGTAGAAAAAGTGTTTCCTAAAGTCGAAGAATAGATCGTGACTTTTTTCGCGGAAACCTGGCTTCTCATTGCGTCAAGGAGCAGCAAAATTAAAACAGAAAGTCATAGATATATCATACCTAACTAACCGAACTCATCTCCGTTCTCATGATAGTCAAGAAACCTTTGCTAGATTAAAATCACGCTACGAAGTGGCGAAGGATAACATCAACCGAGATTGAAGCAATGTAATTTTCACGGACGAAGTTTCTGTTTGGGAATATCTCACAAACATGGTTAACCTCTACCAACAAGTTAGTACAGTGGATCATTAAACACCCAGTAAAAGTGCATCTATGGAATTGCTTCTCAAATCTGGGTTTTGAAGCTTTGTATTTCTTTACCTACAACCTGAGTGCTCAGGAAATGCTGGAGATTTAAAAGAAATCTTTGTAACCAACTGTCGAACGTTGATTCATCACGAAAAACGAGAACTCGTTCCTACAGAAGGACAACGATTCCAAACATCGCAGCGAGCGTGGCACCGACTGGAAAGAGCATACCTCAATCATAAGCTTTGCGGAAGAAAAGTGTATACTTTAAAGCAGTTAACACGAGAAATTCGTTGCATTTGGAGGTCCTTGTCGAGTGAATATACCGTCAACTTGATCGATAGCATTGGTCGGAGATGGCAAAGAATTGTCAACGTCAGTTATGACTGAACATATTATTGATAAATAGCATCTTTGATCTATTTGTATTTGAAATTTTTTTTTAATAAATTTTTATATAAATTGACCTGAACACGATTTAATTTAACTGACTGTGTAGAACATAATGTCTGCATGTACGCGACAAGTAAGATATAGTAGTATATTATCAATGTTTCATAATTCATCTTCAGTAATGGAATTACGTTATAAGATATGTAGCAAATAGCTGCAAATTATTTTAAATTAACACTACTTGCAAGAAGAAACTGTCATGCATCTTTAATTCTTTTATGTTTTATATCACACCCATCTAATAATAAACAACGTTCTTGTTCACAGGTATGATGGATATAGCTTTAATAACAGCAAACGCCAACCAGCTGCGCTTCCTGACGGAATTTACGAAACACAACACAGTATCGTTTTACGTAAACGTTACCCTCATTATAATATCTTTGCTACTGCAAGTTGCCATCGGAGTATCGCTTGTCTTCAAAGGTCGACTGGATTTTAAGGGGATGTCGAGAAAGAAAACTGCTAAAGTGATTAATAACTATGTGGTGATCGCAGTGTTTCTAGTAACTATTATAAATGTGTTCATTGCGAGTTTTACAGTGGGAGAAAGTTCCAGAGGCAACGACGACCAAAAAACTCATTGAAGTTAAATTTTAAAAATGATCTTTTGAGATTATCTTATGAGTCGGAAGACTGCGCAAGGCAATTATGGGATTTTGCACTAGTTACGGGGTAATTTTAAAAATTAAATATCACTTTCCGTTCTTAGATTTAAAATAAATGTTTGCTACTATCAAATGTGTAAGCAATTGCGTGTATATTCACAATTACGCACATTTCACGATGTAAATTAATGAAAACTCGAAATTGCCTATTCCACCGTTATAGTTATAACAGAAATTAATGAAAAAATCGTACCCTCAGTCCACTGTCCACTGTTTACCAGGCAGGAGCTCCACCATTGAGCTACCTAAGATTATAAGATTCGATTTCTTAAAAGCGCCATAAATTTTAATACGGAAACAGATCTTTGAATTAAGAACGGGCAGTAGGTCTTATTATTGTCAAATGTATATGCGTTTGACAATAATAAAACATATTGCGAAAACTTATGCCGTGTTTATGGAATCGTATCTTAGGGTCTTTGGTACCTTAATGGTAGAGCACCTACCCGGCAAGCAGTGGACTGGGATTCGATTCCTCTTCGAGGGCATATTTTTTCATTAATTTCTTCCTTAATTAAAGCGGTGTAATAGCAGGAGATTTCGATGTTTCAATAAAATAACAACCTTTATGTAGGATTTCGGAATGAGATGTTTCCTAAAAATATAGTAATTATATATAATACTAAATGAATTTGAATAAAATATTGGGATTGTTCAGTGTTACTACTTCTGTGCCACCATTTTAAAAATTATAACTAAATTGGTTAAATTATTGTTTTGCAAACGCTATTTATGTATAACATAGAAGGGGAAACTTGTCTATATTGGCAATGTTATGTACAAAGTATTTAAAAAAATTTGTTAAACATAATGCAGACATTCCTTCATCTTCTCTTCTAAAAATTTTAGGCTAAGCCTAAAGCATTGTACTCTATTTAAAGAATATATTACCGTAACGAAAATTCTAAACGATTTCAAAGTCAAGACATGTTTCTTGCGTCTCGCTTTTGCATAGAGCATCGCCATTTAGAGGTACAGGGAATTGATGTTATACATTTGCATCGTATAGGTAACACGAAAAAAATGTTTGTGTATGTACCCAAGGAAAGGTAAAATTAAGAAATTGATCTGGTTAAATTACTATAAGTGATGTAAATTATAGATATTGTAGACAAATTAAATAGCTTAAATACTATATTTGCAAAAGCATAAAAATAAAAACGTTAAACACAATTTGTTCTCAATTTAAAATCTTGTTTATAATTTTCTTTTCGCTACCCTACATAGCAAATTCACTTAGACTTTTAAAATCGGTAACGTTGATGCACATATGTGCAAATGATTAATGATAATTGAAAATGTATCGCAGGATAATATCTTAACTACATACGTGATGAAGTCAAGAAGTCAAAGCTAATAAATAAAGAAGAATCTCTTCTACTTGTGACGAATTTGACAAAATAATGACTTGACGTAAACAATTGCTTATAAACATCATAAATATAAAGATTAATATACAATCTGGCTAGTAGACTTCCGCAGTCTTTGACCATAGCTTCTTCATCTTGGCTTCCGAACTGGAATAAAAACATCTCCTATTCCTGCTGGTTCTCAAAGACCATTATTACCAAGCGACTTCAAAGCTCCCAAACTGTACAAATTCCCAAAAATTCACAAAACCTAACATTCTTCCGCGTCCCATAAACAGTCCCACTTATAAATTATCTAAATATCTCTCCAAAATTCCTAAAGCAATCACCGGTAACAGGGATATAAAAAATTCCAAACATTTTATCCAGATGCAGCGGCGGCAACAAGAGAAAAGAGAGCCCATTCTTCTCTCTCTCGTTGCCACCGACACACGCAATGTTGCACTCAGAATCTCGAAAAACATCTAAAAGTAAACCCCTATAATTGTGTTTAATCCCAAGAAAATGTTTCATGGTGGTAATCCCTTATAATTGTGTTTAATCCAAAGAAGGTGTTTAATGGTGGTTAGAATATTGAGAAATATATAGTTGTTGTAAGGGATTATCACCAGTACTATAAAAGAAGATATTTTAGCAAAAGAGAATATGATATTCTCTCTGCTTACTATCATAAATAGCTCTAAATAATTCTAAGAAATAGAAGTGGTTCTAATTTAATTACAGGTTACTGTAATACAATTAACAAATAGAAAATGAACATATGTATATTATAGAATCTCAATATTCACTGTTATATAAGGGTTAATAAATAATAATGAATTAATTCCTTACAATAGTTCCTATTGGCATTACACATAACTTTGTAAATAAATTACTTCATTGTACTTTAAATGAATTAACAAGTAACTACTTTTGTGAAACATTCCATAATTGTTTTGGGCAGTGTATACTATATATTTAGTTTCGTACCAAAGACATGTAGTGTATATTAATATAAACATTTGAAAATCTAGTAATAAAAAAATAAATCCATTTTGTTTTTCAAAAGATGTCCTAACAATCTGTATAAATGTCTGTATTAACAAAGAGCTGAAATACAACCGATACGCTTATTTATTTATTATCTGATCATTAAGTTACGTTTATATCAAAGTTTCGACACTAAATATTTATTAGTGTATTTAAAGTTCTTAAATAACTGTGGATAATTACCCAAAATCAATCGCAAATTCATAACTACCAAAAAGTAGTCATTCAGCACCTTTTTTATTCTAATATTTTCGTTTGTTATTTATTTATAATTTGTAATGTTTAATAACTATTATTATTTTAGTCGAATGTTTATTAATTAAGTTATAATGTATGTTAAAGTATGTACTCTTTTATAAATTGTAAAATACTTCCATCGAAGATGGTGCAATATACTAGATTCACAAAATTACAAAAGTAGTTTATTAGTAACCCTTGTATAATAAAAAAAGCGATATAATATCAAAATATTAACATAAACCAAGTAAAAGTATAGAAGGAAATGTAAAAGAAGAAAACAACTTAGCAAAACAGCAAATAAAGGGAAAATACTGAATGGTATTGCGTCGGGTAAATAAAAAAGATGCTTCTAGAAAACGTGTGCGAAAGATATAAAAGAAGCGATTGTAATCATTAAGGTAAGTTGTTAAACGCATCTGACAAAAATTAAAATGTATTATTTGTCGAAGACACGTACACTGTAAAATCTCTTTTAAATAATCAGTTAATTTTGGATACTGTAAACAGTCGAAGAATCGGAAATGGTTTGTATGACATAGTATTTAACAATTAACCATTTGTCTCTCTGAAATAAATACGCGAACTATATATTACCTAATGGGAAAACATTACAAAATTGTTTACCAATTACTTACGAATGTATTCAAAATAGAATTAAATCAGGATTATAAAATAGGAAACTGTAGTTATGTGTAAACGATTGTAAACAAAATTCTGTTGTTAGTGTTATGGTACGTATGACGAAACTACATCAATTGCCATTTTCAATCTTACTAGCTTTGATAAGAGTACAAAAATGTACTACCGAAGCAATATCAAAGTGGGGTGTTAAATAAAGAAATAAAGAAAATCAAACAAAAGAATTATCCTAAGCGCATTACTACTATATTTACTCTAGATATGCTCGGACTGTCAATGTTGTGTTTACATGGTATAAAGACCATTCTATATGAATTCGGTAGATATATTTTCATGTCCATAACCACTTAAGGTTGATATATAACCCCTTTCCACATTAATTTTCGTATTCTGCATACGTATTTCTACAAGTAAGTTGTCATCATCAGCAGATAAATAAACAATGTCGCATCTGGAAAACTAAAAACAAAAATTTCTCACAAAACGAAAAACGAATTCCGTACACGATTTGTACCGTCGAAAGCCGAAACGCACTGAATACGAAAATTAATGTGGAAAGGGGTTATATATCAATCTTAAGTGACTAAGTTAATCAACTACAAGCTCCATCAAAATAACCAATCTTTCATGTATATCGTAAACATTCTTGTGGTACCTACACAACAGTCAAAATTCACGGCCAATAGAGAGTGAACCGTTTTCAGCTTGTTTTAAAACATGGATTGGATTTTTATTTGTAAAAATGAAACAAACCATAAAATTATAGCTGATTCAGGGTCAAGATTGCCAGGTTCGCACAAATTTGCAAGCCAATCACAACAATTACTTCGAACTACTTTAGGGTACAGAAAAATTAGAAAAGCCTTCGTTGAAATATAGCTGGTGCTTCAAATATTTGATTGATCCTATCCAGATTTTGACGAGGATGCTTAAAATGGTAAATGTTTCACCACGTTTTATAAATTACTTCTTTCTATTTATTTTATTTTATGTACCTACTATCAAGCGTACGCCTATGGCGCGCAGTTCAATGAAATTTCTTTTGTAATGCTATATAAGCGTAGACAGCATTTCGTGAAACAACGAGGGTAATAGTAATTAAAGCAATACCTTGTATATGGTAAAATAGGTCAAAACTGATAAAACTTTTTAACTTCTGTTGTTTTTACTAAACTAAAACTTTAATTTACATTGTAGGAACCTTAGAAAACGTGCCTTTGTTTTTATATAACACAGCAGTATCAGCAATAAAAGCTTTCAGTTTCGTAATTAAACTGAAAATGGAAAAGTAATAAAAAAAGAAAAATTACACGAACAGCCATAATAAAGTTTCTTTTTTCTTCAGTTCGGACTTTCTATTCATCGTCTATTTACGTAGTTCTTAAGAAACTCGTGATCTAAAACAAAGGGAAATGAGCTATCGACCTAAGGGCATTGTTATCGGTCACGTCACCACGTCATTAACATCTATCATTTTCCATTAGACCGATTTCGATTATCAAAATCGCTGTACACCTATTTTATGATTCCCCGCACGTTCATCATTATTACATCTTGGCCATTTGTGCCACTACGGCTAGAGGTCCGACCTCGCCTCCTGTCACATCGAAATCGTCCGTCATAATTAAACGTACGTGTGCGTATTAATTCGTCAGAATAGGACCAGTGCCCGGGTCTACTCGTCCTGTATTGGCCGCTTGCGGTCGGTCGTGTCGTACAGATTGCGGGACAATTAAATCCCCTCAAAGGCACGTAATCTAGATCTAAATCGGTGCGTGTTTGCCGGGTCCGACGGGCTACCTTGCGTGTATTAGTATGAAAGCAGGCCAGGTGTGGTTTTCCGAGCGCGCGGACGAATGGGTATAACTACATATTATATGACTGTACCGAAATTATTCCATCACCCTAATAAATTAGTGCAGGAGAAGCGGTATTATTTTAATTATGCGCCAATTTCTAGCTTTACGTAAACAAGAGATCATACGCTCTAAAATAATATCGCTGCAAATTAAACAAACGATCTCAATTTTCATGGACTCCTTGTTTATTGGACGTGATATAATTGGAGTACATTAACTGTAGTTGCTTGTTTCAACACTTTGTTAATAATTTAAATTAGGGTGTAGCGAAACGTTGTCGACCTGACCAAGAAGACACGGTTTCATTTCCAAAATACTTATTTATCTACGAGGGTGGTCCCATAAGTATCCGGCCTGATCTAGCGATGGCGGTAGTTGTTTGAAAAATATCACTGTGTTAGAAAGTACACAATCCATAAAGCATATGTTTCAAGTTTGAAGACGCTAAGTTGCTTAGTATTTCTTTGGCAGCCTTCAATAGTGAACGTTTTCAGTGAATTTGCAAAAATGGAGAAAACTCTGGGTGAGTCTGTTCCTTCGTTTATAACAGTGAAATATTGGGTAGCAGAGTTTAAATGAGGCCGCACGAGCTGCCAAGATGAGCATCACAGTGGGTTACCAAATAAGGTGACGACTCCAGAAATAGTGAAGAAAATCCACAAAGCGGTATTGGATGATCGTCGATTGAATGTGCGCGAGCTAGCAGACATAGTAGACATTTCAAAAAGAGCGGTACATCGCATGTTATCTGAAAATTTGGACACAAGAAAGCTGTGTGCAAGATGGATGCAGCATTTGCCCACACTCGAGCAAAAACAGTGTAGTGAAGATGTTTCATTTGAGTGTTTAGCGAAGTTTCACAGCAACAAAGCAGAATTTTTACGCCGTTACGTAACAATAGATGAATCATGAGTTCATCACTTCACACCCGAGACAAAAGAACAATCAAATCAATGGACTCAAAAGGGAGAACCGGCTCCAAGGAAGGCGAAGGCCGTTTCGTCTGCAGGCAAGGTCCTGGCATCGGATTTTTGGGATGTGCGTGGAATAATTTTCATTGACTCTCTTGAAAAAGGAAAAACTACCAACGGCGAGTATTATGCGAACTTATTGCAACGTTTAAGCGAAGAAATCAAACAAAACCGGTCGCGTTTGTCTAAGAAGAAAGTGCTGTTTCATCAAGACAATACACCAGCTCACAAATCCGTTATTGCAATGGCCAAAATTAATGAATTAAAGTTTGAATTGCTACCTCATGCACCCTATTCGCCAAATTCAGTCCCTTCGGATTATTTTTTGTTCCCAAATTTGAATAAATGGCTCCGTGGTCATAGATTTTCCAAAGATGAAAAAGTGATGTCAGCAGTTAATGGCTATTTTGAGGCGCAACACAGTTCTTATTATAAAAAGGGTATCAGACTTATTAAACATCGCTAGGAAAAGTGTATAGAGCTGATAGGAGATTATGTTGAAAACTAAATATATTTTTTTCCAAAATTTTGTGTCGTCTTTATTGGGTCGGATTCAGACTTCAGGGACCACTCTCGTACATACAGTATGAGTGATAATGATTAATATTTGCCGTGATATTCGAAAAGGGTCATTACCGCATGATAATAATGCTGGCAGTAATTACCGTTCATTGGCATCACGTCTGAAAATAATTTCATAATTCTTTTCAAACATAATATTCAAGAGACTGGTTAAAATTGCGCCTTTTTTTTAAGAATAAATAAAATATAGATGGTGCACTGAATTTGTCTGGGTATGTGGGCATTTAAAAAGTGTGATGTATGACATTTATAAAAATGGCTTCGTACGCGGTACAACAACGCGTTCAAATTGTTGAATTATTTTATGAAAATCAACGTTCTGTGAAAAGAGTTTTTAGAAAATTACGTGAATTTTAAGGTTTACATGATCATCCATCTGAAAGCACTATTGGTCGAATTATTGCAAAATTTCAAGAGACCAGTTCCGTGGAAGATCAAAAAAGTGAAAAATACAGTCGTAGTGGTCGTTCACAAGAGAATATTGGTTTGGTTCGTGAAAGTGTTACTGAAGATCCTGAAATGTCAATTAGACGACGTTCACAACTTGGACTTAGTGGATCAATAACATGGCGTATTTTACACAAGGATTTAGCCCTGAAGACGTATAAGGTTCAAATAACACAGGAACTGAAGCCATTAGATCATTTAAAATGTCGTTCATTTGTCAATTTCATCAATGGACAACCAACTGATTTTTCTCAAAGGATAACGTTTTCTGATGAGGCACGTTTTGAACTTGGTGGCTATGTTAATAAACAAAATTGCCGTATATGGGGTACTGGTGGTGTAATTGGACCTTACTTCTTTGAAAATGTTGCTCGTGAAGCTGTAATTGTCAATGGTGATGGATAACGTCGCATGATAATCGAATTTTTGTGGCCTGAATTAATGAATATTAATCTAGAGGATATGTACAATGTTTGAACAAGATGGCGTTACACCTCACTTTGCACACGAATCAACTGATTTGTTGAGAGAAATATTTCCTGGATGCGTAATCTCAAGAAACGGTGATGTTAATTGGCCACCAAGATCATGTAATTTGACACCGTTGGACTTTTCTTTGGGGTTGCGTGAAAAACCAGGTTTATAAAAACAATCCACAATCAATTCCTGCATTGAAAGATGAAATTGTTCGTGTCATTGGTGAGATATAGCCTCAATTATGTCAAAATGTCATTGAAAATTTTAACAAAAGAGTGGACGTCTGTGGAGCTGCAAGGGCAGGTCATTTGGCAGATATTATTTTTCGCATATAAATGTCAAACTGATACTTCAATTACCGATAAAAAGTTTTTGAAAGTGAATGCAAATTATGTGCTTTATTTATTCTTTAAGAAAACCGCGAAATTTATTTATCGTTTAAATCTGCAGGTACTTTATTTTTGTTCCGCATCAAAAGTTACGCAGTGTTTCTTATTGCATTTAATTTCGATGTTTCAGTAATATATGTAAACAATCTCTGCTGCTCCATTTTTCCATACAAATTTTAAACTAGACTTATTGTAAAGTGTACAAAAAGGCGCTAAATTTCAATTACTTATTTACTTTTGTCGTTCCCATCGTAGTTTTTGTAAAGTATGCCAGATAAATATTCTAAAGCTTTTACACAAAAAGAAACAGTAAAATAACGTCGAATAAAACCAGTTTAAAAGCTGTGAAAAGTATTTTCAACTTTAAAACTTTCTGGTTCTTCGAGCTGATGTTAAATTATGCAAGCAACAATAGCTACCATGCTTTGGTAGTATATTATTAACAGTAACTTGTTATTGTAATTTCTATCTGTATGACCGTTATCAAAAGTTTCT
Source organism: Dermolepida albohirtum (assembly GCA_031893035.1). NCBI lineage: Eukaryota > Metazoa > Arthropoda > Insecta > Coleoptera > Scarabaeidae > Dermolepida > Dermolepida albohirtum. The sequence goes on along the minus strand of JAVIWB010001954.1, from coordinate 47,585 downwards.
AGAGATTTTCTATTTCGAGAGAAAAAATAGAGGTTTACGAAAGCCAGAGGTTAAAAATTAAAATATTACCTACAGTACGTTGAAACATGAAACAGATTTTATTTATTCAAAGCTATATTAACAATGGTGTGATAAGTAATTCGATTCGATCGTTTGCTAAATTAAATTTTAAATTATTGGATTCTAATATTTCGATAACCACTACCATATCTAACACTTTCCTTTTAATACGAGAATTCATGTGTGTTTCATTCGTTGTATTTATCGAAAACAATATGTGGTTTATATATTACCTTACTATCGGGAAAACTACAATTGATTTAATTTTCATTATATAAGCGGAAGTGTTCGTAAAATCGTACAAAACATATCGATTGAATTAAATTGTTCGAAGGAATGGGTGTTTCTGATTTTATTGTTTCAATAAATACAAACTTATATACGAGGAATAGTCTATTATTGTTAATAATATTTGTTAATATTATATGTCCAACAGTAATTGAAATTACTTATTCTTGGATAATCTTGTAGAATAACACATAATTAAAATTAGTCGAATTTATCCTCTTAGTTTTGCCTTGAATATTGATATTCGTTTGTTAATCAAAACTTGGCCTTGTATAATATTAATAACTCCGAAATTGTTAGCCCGGGATTCTGCTGCTGCAATGGTGTTTTAAATGCTTTCAATTCTTCTTTTAAAACCATCTCCATTGATTTTTCTTCTGTTTCTTCTTTGGTTTCTTTAATATATTTAGTTATTGTTAAATATTATCTTTCCCATAGGACATTGAATATGGTTAATATTTATATTCCACCGTGTGTTAATAGTCATCACTATAAGTTGTTTAGTCTTGATAAATGCTTATTTTCTTGGTGATTTTAACTATACAAGCTGCATAAGAAAATGATCTCACAACAAATATACACAGCCTATCGCAGTGAAAAAGGAACTTCTTTAAAATAGTAGCTCATAGTGACGCAATCTCTTAAAAGAACATGCATCGCTAAGGTAGATCTTTCACCAATGTTATGTCAAAATATCATGACATTTGCATCATTAGAAGCAGAGACATTGCGTATAAAGTAACAGTGTAGATTTGGCATTGGTCAAAAAATGAATTTTGAACAAAGAGCAAAAAACAAGTTTTAAACTCGGTAAATCGTATACTGAAACGTTTATTTTACTAGTGGTTAAACGATTTCAAGACGGTCATACGGATATGAATGACGACGAAAATCTTGGTGCAAAAAAAACTGTGGTTATGGAAAGTAACATCGAACTTATCAGAAATGAGCCGAAATCCTCCTTGCGATAGGTGGGAATAGAATTAAATATTTCGAAAGATTCAATTCATCGCATTTTGACGCAGCATTTGGGACTAAGAAAGATTTGTGCAGGGTTTGCACTATTTATTTAGAAAAACTTAAATAATTGACAACAATTGTTCTAGAATCCGGTGCTCCGTCTACGCCACTACACCGGAAGGTTTGTACCGCACAAGCTAACTCAATTCAACATTGTACAGACATGTTTAAAGATTCAAAAAAGGACGAAAACTTCAGGTACTCTATTGTAAATGGCAATGAGACGTTGTGTTTTCAATATGATTCAGAGATCAATCGTCAAAGCTCTGAATGGAAGCATCTAACCGAAGAAAGATCGAAAAAAAGCCGTTTGGAGAAGTCCAAAGTGAAGACAATGTTGATTTATTTTTATGATTCGAAAGGCAAAGTGCACAAAGAGTTTGTGCCAACTAGTCAGTCAATGCTGTATATTATCTTGATGTTATGAAGCGTCTTTTAGCACGTATTCGCTGTGTGCGCCTCAGTATCATGAAAATGGGATTTGTTTCAACTAATACCAGCGCTTCTATAAAAAAAATCTTTTGTTTGTTCACATAACTAAATATAGAAAACAATATGTCTAAGAATTACAGTGTATTGACGTAAACATAATTTCTGTGTAGAAGCCAATAAATTGTTTACTTGATTTAAAGTACTGTGTTGTAGTAGTCTATTTATGATTACAGTTTCTGTAACTACAAGTGGCATTTTAACCATCAACCATTCACCGTATTCACCGGATTTGGCACCATGCGATTTCTAACTATTCTCTAAACTACATTTACCGATGAAAGGGCAGCATTATGCCGACGCCGAAGTCATTAAAAAGGCATCGACAGCTATCTTGAAGGATATCTTTGAAGATGAACTTAAAAATTGATTCGACATATTAATTTATATATATATATATATATATATATATATATATATATATATATATATGTTGAAGCCGAAGGCAACTACTTTGAATAAAATAAATGAATTTTACGAAAATAGTAAGCTTTTGTCTTTATTTTAAAGAAGTTCCGCTTTCTCTGGGACAGACTGTGTATTTCATTGATTTTGATAGTACCTTTGAACTTAAACAATTTGATTCGGTCACTAATGTTAATTTTGTAAAATGTTGATTGTACTTATATGATAGAAGTTGAGACCTGGCACCTTTCGACTTCTTTTGATTCCCATACATAAAAGACAAAATGCGTGAATAGAAATTTAATACTTCGGAAGCGACTGTGGAAGCCTACGCAAACTTTGTATCTGAAATGTCTAAAGAACAATGGGCCCAATATTTTGAAACTGACTCCATAGTATCCAGGAGTGCATAGATCATAAAGGCGAATATTTTGAAGAACATTAAAAAAAATTGTTTAATGTAATTGATTTTTTGCTGTGTCATCCGCAAAATTTTTAAAGCAACATACGTATTATTTTTGTATTCATAAATTTTCCTGTAAATACTGACTGTAGGTTTGGCAGTTATTTAAAATCAGTGCCCCGCAAAGTTTATTTATTACACTGTGTATCTTTTAATGCCCTAACGCACAATAAGTCACAACGATCTTACTCTGCACTAAAATGGAATTAATGCCACTTGTTAATTGTTCGAAAGCAATAAATTTCAGAAGCAAGTTGTATGTTCGTTACAAATATCGCTGAAACAAATATGCAACGCACTAATTAATTTCCCGTCTTCGACTTTATATTGACGTCATTATAGCATAGTCTCCTATATAGAAATTTAAAACAAAATCCAATTAATTCTTTAACGTCTCATATATACGAGGGCTGTTATGGAAAATTTTAGTTACAAAATACTAAAAGGAAGTAATTTCTTTTTCTACAAAATAATCACTTGTAGCTAATAAAATAGTATTATGGAATATATAAAAGAAAGCGTTGAATTGTAAATAAGCTAACGTGGACTGGGCCAAATGAAAATAAGTTTAGTTTATAAATTAATTTATTGTATTTTTATAATTTCTAAGTTGCCTGTGTTGACTCTGAGTTATGCAAAAAAAATAATTCTACGCTTACTTTAGTATTTCTTATTATATTTTATTCTTATGTTTCTCCTTATTGTTATTAGTCCATGAGATCTGTCTCGGGCACGAGTATCGGCTAAATTCGGTAGATATGCTGGTAATTCATACATGCATTCTCATAGAAACAAAAACCTTTCTTTTTCTCTTATATTATCCAAATTATTAAACGCTGAAGTACTTCCTATTTATAATTCATTGCAATGCTTCTTATTTATTTATTATTTATCTTTTTAACTACAAAAAAATCTTTTCTTAATTCGCTATAATGATGTAAGAAATGTATAATAATAACAAATTTGAATATTAAAATTGAATTTACTTTTAGAACTGTATTGATGTATCTACATACAGTCATGTGTACAAAAATAGCAGTGATCGTAAATTTGCTGAAATATCAATTTATACGTTAAATAAAAGAAATTCAAGTTTATTGAACTCTTTATTCCAACATGTTACATAACTATAACAATAAATAAATAGGTTTCTTTGTACCACAGAGAAAATAAAACTGTTTATATTCGAGGACAAACAACATAATTGTGCATTAAAATAGCAGTCATGCCAAACAATTAACCAAATGTCATTTTTACTTAGTTAATTGGATTGAAATACTTAATATTTTGTTGCTTGACCTTTATTGTTTATCACCTCGTGAAACCTGGGCGGCAACGAGTTCACCAGTTGTCTACATGTCTCTTCTAAAATTTATGGCTATTCGGCTGCGGTATAGCAGCAGATAGTCTGTTTCAAATCCGCCCATAAATTTTTAATGGGGCTTAACTCTGAAGATCGCGCCGACCAGTCCAAAACGCGAACGTTATTATCAGGAAACCATGTTTTCGCTTTTCAAGAAACATGCTTCGGATCGTTATCCTGCATATACAGCCATCTTAATTTCATTTCTTCCCCTGCTTATGATAGAAGCACTGTTGTTAATATGTTCACATAGACATCAGCATTCATTATGTCTTCTATATTGGGTAAAGGGTCTACGCCATGCCACGAAAAACACCCACAGCATGATGCTTGAGCCTAAGAATTTTACCGTCTTTTTGGTGTACTGGGGTGGAAATGCTGTCAACGGTGGTCTTTGTACGTGTTATTGGTATGCATCGGAATTAAATAAGATTATTTTCCATTCATAGGACCACAGTATATTTCACCACTTTTTTTCGTCCCATTGTACGTTCATAAGTAAACGACAATCTACTTTTTATTTGCCTTTTATTTAATAATGGTACCTTCCTAGGCTTTCTTGCACGCAACTTTCCTTAAACCAATCGTCGTCTAATAATAGAGGTGCTTATGAAAGGTGTAACTCAATTTTAATTGGAGTTGAATTTATGAACGGTGTCTTCCTTACACAAGTTATAGTGTTTCTGTTTCCTCCAGTTCTTAGCGTGTGCAACCATTTTCGCAGAACATGAGAGCGTATTTTGTATAATCTTTTAGCTTTCGCCTCTGTTAAGTAAATCGAGTATAATTGTTCGTTTTTCCGACGAACAGTGTTTTGCTCGACCCATACCACAACAGAAATGGACGCTTAAAAAATTGTTGAATTATTCTGCAACAGACAGAACTTTATACCTCTGCGTTTGGTGCCGCTAGCTATAGTACTGTTATTTCAATGCAAATAACAGCGCATGACCAGAAAACTCATATTCGGTACTTTATCAGAAACTATATAGATTCAGTGGATTTTAAATAATTTCAATATAGATAGCTTCATCAGAATTGTCCGTTGTAAGAGTTATTTATAAGCATTAGTTTAGGACTGCTATTGCCCATGACTGTACGACCATATTAAAGCAAATTACTTTTTAAAAAGTGTATAGTATATTAACATCTAACATTTAAGTAAACAATTATAATCAAATAAATAAAAAACAAATAAATCACTTTATGTGACATGAATTTCTGTCAATTAAATTTATCTTTTAAATTCAAATTTGAATTGTTATTTTATATTATTATTATAGGTTTCTTTAAAATCGATCATGTTAATAAAAAAATTATAAATGAACTGTTATAGATTTTTTTTAGAAAAAAAAATAATGTGAAATCATATATAACACAAAATTAACTGTAACTAGAATACAATTAGCAACTCATCTTCAAAATTAAAAACAATATATTCTTTTCTTCATTCTGGTTATTTCCATTCCTACTAGAAGTCGTTTACAACATCGTTCACCATTTATGTTTCAAGTACTGTGTTCTAACCTGTCCACGCATCTATTGCCTATATGTACGATCTACCATTTTTGTATCACTATTTTTAAAAATGTATGTTCTTTTGAACACTCTTTTTATATAACAACACTATTTTAAGTTCTTAATTACTTTTACCCATTTATATATGGTAAGTAATATTTATTTGACCTATGTCAATGTCATTTATAACTTTTGAGTTCTATAAACAACCAGCACTTTTGTTTTCGTAATAAATTTTTAGCATGGTTATTTGGCAAGTACTTGTGATGGAATGAATCCAGTTTTTCCATGTAAGTATCAACAAATGATACGTAAATGAATTTCCTGGTGATTTCAAGGAAACAAAAGACAGTAATTCGAGATTGTCCAAATTAATATAATGAAATTTAATTCCTTTTTAAATATTAGAAAACAAAAGAAGTTAAAGCAAACCTACTTGAAGGAAAGATCTAAGCAACTCAATACTTATCACGTAGAATTTATAATAAAAATTCTTGAATTTCTTTTTCAACAGTTTAAGTTAATTCAACAATTGAAAACTTATTCAAATCAATTATTTTTTAAAATTTATTCACGTTTAGAAACAACTAAAAAGAACTATATACAAAACTACAAACAAAGTATTAATAATGACAACAAAGAAGTTAAGATAGGGCTGTAAGAGCTTATTCAAAATTTGCATATAAAATGCCTGTGTTTTACGTACTTTTCGCAATATTTACATTTAAAATAACTCCATCACTCTCAACATTAACACGTTTTAATCTTATTAGCTACAGAAGAAATGCGATTTACACGATTTACATTTCTCATGGCAAAATTCGATGGCCGATTATATTGGGAGAAAAAGAAAGAGAAGAGATATTGTAAAAATATTGTTCTCGTGGAACGCCCCGAGGTCGACGCTCACTCGTACATGATGTAGTTGTTTAGTTGTATCGAATGAAAATTGTTTCCACTTGATATCGTCGAAAGTGCAGACAATTTGTCTTTATTCATAAAGTGCAAGAAATGGAAATCTCTTCTCCCAACTTTATGTGAAATCTCACGAAATGGCGGAATCCTGATTGAGAAATTGATGGAATTGCATGTGAAGAATGGATTATGATAATTTTTCGGATGGAATAAGTACGAACTAGTGGAATTTGGCACCAACTGTATTCTTGTATTTAATTGGATTACGTATTTCCTTTGTTTACTATGTTACTATAATACATAGAAATCTCCTAGGTCATTTACCATTACTTTTTTACGACCTCGAAGAATCTCGATATTTTTAAAGTAAACTGGAAAACAAATTGCATGTTTGTTTTTTTAAAGGATTTTTTTTCTGTATATATTTTAACTTTAATTTCATTTAAGTATAGACGCTGCTTAATTTGTAGTTTCCAAATATAAATGTAGATATTAATTCTCAGAACGGAAGTCTTAATATGAATCTCAATATAAATACATTGTGGTATTTATATAGATTTATTTAATTATATGTTCTGACTTATTTGTATTTTTTCCTTAATGTTTTATTAAATTCCCAGAAAGATATTAACTATACAAAGAATATAAATGCATTGTAATGTCAAACGCACAATTGTGAGTCACGTGCATGTAATAAAACAACTATCCGTCTGCTAAGACGAAGGTGTGTGGATAATAGGATAACCAGTTTGTGTGTCGGGTGTGTAATAAAATCTGCATTTATATAAATGTACGAGGACGATGTGTATGTGTGAAATTTGACACTAGGTTACGCAGTCACTTCTGCAAAGGAAAATTAGTTGCAGGCATTGTAAAAATTATATATAGGTTCATGGGCGGGGTTAAACTAATTTTATATTATTCGATAGTGAATAACAAGTAAAAGAAGATCCAAAACAGAGACTATCCTTATTAAAACGAGATAAGTGGATATACAGATTAAATAGAGACATTCGCCATCTATTTTCAATTGTTTCTTAACTGTAAAGTCATTACAACGGGCACTGTAACGTGAAGCTTGTGTTCTTGTCTCATATCATTCCTAAAAACAAAGCAGTAGCTATTGCAGCAGTAGAAATTAAAGAGTACAAGCCTGTGTTATGCTTTTCATATAAATCAACATTTAATCACTCTTGCGTTGGCCTCTCTGCTAGTGATGCAAAACCTATTGCTATGATAAATCTAATTCTGGTTTACCATGAACCTGTAACACCAGGAGAAATGCAACCCATAACATACTTGAGCGAACTCAAACCAACAGTTGCTACGTTAGTGAAAGAAATTTCCAAATTTAACAAAAAAAGTATTAAACCGCCAGTAACTGCGCACGCTTTTAAGGAAATTGTCGAAAAGGTGAGTCGGCGTCAGTTGAGAAAGTGCAATGTAATGCTATATTATATAATTGAGGGAACAAGAGAATTTAAAGTGTCTCTACTTAGTTAAGTTACAACAGATTCTATTGAAAACAAAGAGACTGGAAGAGCAATAAACATAGAGACATAAGCATTTCTTTGGACAGAAGATTGAGACAAATATAATACTATAAATCGTTACGGAGATAACTAAGGGAACGACAGGAGAAGGTTGGAGACAATTTAAAAATAAAGTACATGAAGAGTATTCCAAAGATCGCACTGGAAAACTAAATTTGTCCAATAAGTTACATGTTTGTAAATGTTATTATTAAGGTAATTTTGATGGAGCCTATGGTTGATTAACTTAATCACTGAAGATTGATATATAACCCTTTTCCACATTAATTTTCGTATTCTGTATACATATTTCAGCAACTAAGTTGTCATCATCAGTAGATAATTAAACAGTGTCGCACTTGGAAAACTATTCCAAAATATCCGTACGAAACAAATTCCGCACACGATCTGTACCATTGAAAGCCAAAAGGCACACTGTGTGCGTTTTAGTTCCTTCAAAATGACCTATTTTGCCATAGTTTTCCAGGTGCGACACTGTTTAATTATCTGTCTGTTGTCAAAATATGTATACAGAATACGAAAATTGTAGAAAGAGGTTATATATCAACCTTCAGTGATTATGTCATTATCAAAAAGTCAGAGGAATGTAATGGAAAGTTGTGGAGTTCTACACATCTATCCGCACTGAAGACTATGATATCGTTAGCTTAACAAGAACCTGGTTTGCTCTATGGTAAACGATGTACGAATTCGGAAAATACTCCGAACTAGAAAACCTGATGGATTTCTAAATCCTTTCTACACATATTTCCGTAACCGATCATCAAAACTTGAATTCTATAAGTTTCTATTAAATAACGCATTGTTAACAAATCACAAACTTAGTTTTCAAAATGCAATTTATACTATCAACACTGACATGTACTTATTTACTGACGTCCCTTTATTACTTTAGATACTTAAGATATTTTCGTGTCAGTGCGAAAGACTGTGGAAGAGATAGCGGTAAATGTAGAAGGTTCTTTCTAATAAGTCAATGGAGAATATCTTGTTTCTTTTTTTTTTAGTCAGGCAGGCGTTTTACTACAGATTAGGTTTTTGTTAAGAAATCAGTGGAGTACATTTTGAACTTTTATTACGCTAAAACAGACAACGAGGAACTCTGTACAAAAATATTTTATGTTTTATTCGCATTTTCGACATAAGGAAAATGCTAAAGAATTCCAAAATTACATTCTATTATAATTGCTTCCAATATTAACTTGCTTAATACTTCCTCTTTACTTTACGGTGTAAATGTATTGGAGTTCAAATTTCTGCGTGTTTCCAATCTATGTTTTTCTTTCGAAGTGTTTCACTATTTCATGAGTTACTCGGTCTACATCTTCCGCGTTTGCATTCACTGCTCGTTTCCCATATCTGCTTTACTTCTCTATACTCGTCCATTCGTGCAATATGTCTGAACAGTCTCTTTTTTCTATTTTATTTGGTATATGCTCTTCCTACGCTTCACCATTCCCGTACAATATCATTTCCAATTGGAGTCTCTGCTTATTTTTGCCACTACAGTGCTGAGAAAATGCATTTCAGAAGTTTAAATTACTTCTAACTATCATTTAAAGCTTATATTCACAAACATACATCAAAACCGACACACAAACACTGTTAAAAATTCTTATCTTTGCGTTTTCATTAAATCACTTAAACAACATTATCTTCATTGGTAATTTTGATGGATCCTGTGGTTGATTAACTAATTCACTGAAGGTTGATATATAACGCCTTTCCATATTAATTTTCGTATTCTGTATACGTATTTCGACAACTAAGTTGTCATCATCAGCATATAATTAAACAGTGTCGGACCTGGAAAACAAAATCCACACACGAACCGTACCGTTGACAGCTAAAACGCACGCTGTGCGCGTTTTTTTTTTGGCTGAGTGTGCGTTTTTTTTTTTGGCTGAGTGTGCATTATCTTTCAACAGTACGGTTCGTGTGCGGAATTTGTTTTCGCACGAGTGTTTTGCCGTAGTTTTCCAGGTGCGACACTGTTTAATTATCTCCTGATAATGAAAACTTAGTTGTCGAAATACGCATACAGAATATGAAAATTAATGTGGAAAGGGGTTATATAGCAACCTTCAGCGATTAAATTATCTTCATTATTTAAATCAGTCAGTAGAATTAAAAAATAAACAAATATGCAGTGACCCTCATCCATCAATTACTCCAAATACATGAATCACCCTGTACATGATTTTATAACATGAGTGCTATCTTCAGTGTATAATTAATCAATATTTTCTGCACAAAATCTATTGAAAATAACATATGCGTTTCGTTATTGTCTTACCATTTTCTTATTAATTTCCAAACAAATTTAGTTTGAAACATATTTTTAAATATACTACGTAATTAGTTTCCTTATCACTTATCGAGATGAATTAAAAGAAATTAAAGATTTTTGATAAAATAAATTGGCAAATACCAATTTCCATAGCATTATCCAAATTTTATTCACGAACTTCTGCGACCGGATTAAGATGAATGCATTAAGTTCGCCCATTTAAAATATGGGAAAAAACTTAGCTAATTCATGAATGAACCTGTAAATTTTAGACTATTCAAAAAAAGAGCTTTCGAAATAAAGTTTTTTTCCGTTCTCTCTCCTAGTGTCATCCGAGGTTTCTGCGGGTTTGACAAATGCTTTTCATTAAATAACAACTTTCTTCCTCATGGATATCATTGATGTAACTGCCGAATAGAGTTCGAATTTCTTTCACAATAAATCGAGAGTTCCTTATTGCTGGTGAAGTTTGTTTTCCTTTTTTTGGAATCCTTGGAAACATGGCTTAAGAAAACAATACAGTAATATTTCACTTTTCAATTTACTGTGCCTTCTTAGCCGTTGCGGAAGACGAGGAAAAAAACGAAATTTAATATGTTTTATCCGTTTGTTGTTAGAGAATAGGATGAAATATTACTTCCAATTCGAAAATAGGAAAATATATTGTCTTCATCCGAAACAGTAAAATTGAAAATTGTAATACAATCATAAATATGTAAAATACAAATAAAAACATGACAGTTAGACGGTTCTTCTTCTTTCATATTATAAATGCTTTATGCATTAAACAATATTCTCATGCACAGGATACAAATTCAATTATTTGTGTTAATTAATATTTGTTCGTTTTCGCAGTTTCCTATTTCGAAGCAGTTTCGAAGTTTTCGTAATTGTTTACTATTACTAATAAACTTTACTATACGTAAACGTATGCAAAACTGTTTTATTGGTAATCACGTTACTTTAACAATTCGTTAGAAAAGATTTTGAAATATAATCTTATGTAAAGATTGAATTGAAGAACAGTATTAAAGAAGGTTTTTGGTAACGACTTCAAATATTTATTTTTCAGTTATTTACAATTTATATTTATGTTATTTATTTCCTGAATGTATGTTGGTCTGTATTTACTTTATTCAATCAATTTAAACAGGTACAAATTCTCAACCGTTCTTAATAATAATAGAGTATAGTATAGAATGTTTCATTTCAAAAGCAAGAGATACACATACGAGGTATGGCAATTGCGAGGCTGTACTTGGAATATCATTGACTTCGATACTTCCCAAGCAACGACCCGTAGTTTCGTACCTTTGTTTGCTTTAGTTTACTTTCGAGCTTTAATTGTAGACGACATTATTACTTAGCAGTGCCGTCATAATGGTTGACATAAACAGAATGCCAACAGAATGTCTACAAATGTTAAAGGTGTTTGATAATAACGTTATATCACGTGCGCGAGTTTTTAAATGACACAAATGATTTTCTGAAGGTCAAGAAGAAGCCGAAGATGATGAACATCCTAGTCGACCTGTAACTGCAAGAATTGAAGAGAACGTTCAGAAAATTAATGAAAGCATTCGGTTAATTGCCGATATGGTAAATATTAACAAAGAAACAGTACAAAAATGCTGCTGAAAACCTCGCTCAAAAACAATCGGATGAACATTTGCTCTTACATCATTGAACGACACATAGAAGAACCAGACTTGCTCACAAAAATCATCGCATGTGATGAAACTACTTTTCCAGTACGACCCGGAAACAAACCGTCAATCGTTGCACTGGTCGCCGAATCGCCAAGACGGAAAAAAGCACGAATGAGCAAGTCGAAATTGAAGTCAATGCTGATTGTTTTTTTCGATACCAAGAATATTATCATGACTTAAAAGGATGCCTGAAGGTTAAACCGTTAGTCTGAAATATTACGAGGAAGTTCTAATTAAACTGAGGAAAAGGGTAAGGCAGAAAAGTCCGTATTTGTGGAAAAATGACTGGTGGATTCTGCACCAGAACAACACTAGCTCACACTGTCCTATATGTGAAGCAGTTTTGAGCGGACAAGTGCATTGCTGCGCTTAATCATCCTCCGTATTCGCCAGATCTTGCACCATGTGACTTCTACCTATTCCCAAAAGTGAAAAGTGCATTAAAGGGAGCATATTTTCAGTCTGTTGAACATGTAAAAGCAACAATGGCAGAATTGTTGAAGAGGCTGACAACTGATGAACTGCAAAATTGTTTTGAACAATAGAAGGCACGTATACAGCGGTATATAGATAAATAAAAGTTAAATGTAAATTTATTTGCCTTAAATCACATTTCTCACACCTCTCGTTATTCAATTGCCACAACTCGTATACAATATATTCAAGAATATACATACAAGTTATCCATATATGTACATATAAATATATGTAAATATATAAATTTCAATTAATTTAAATACACACATTAAATATAAACAAATAATACCATCTTCACACTATTATATAATATTTAGCGCAAGTCAACGTGGAGCTTATTTGACACATAATACCATAATTTCATTAAAAATTCTACATTAAACCCACCGCCCACAATAACGGGCGTAATTTCGTCACTTAAGCTGTTCAAAATCAGCGAAAGATTCTCCAAAAAGACATTAATGTTTGATTTTGGTGGTCGGTAATACATTGAAATTCTAATAGAATAAGACGTCCTGAGTTCCACCGCCCACACTCCTGCAACATTTTTGTTATATTGGAGATAAACTCGAAGATAATTTTAATAGACTAACTCTATCAGAATTATCTTGGAGTTTATCTCCAAATTTATAAACTACTTTAATATATTCAGTACGTCTGTCTTTGTTCTTTGAGTACAAATAAATCTACTTATTACAATGTGTATATACTTCTACGAATATGACACATATAAATCACATTAATCTGAAATATGAATTTATTTACCTTACACCACATACGAGGGCAGTCCTAGAAGTACCCGAAATGACGAATAGATAGTGGTTGTCGTATCAAAAGAATAACTGTGGTAGGAAGTATTAACCATATAAAGTTTAAATCTGAAGTCGGACGGCGCTACGTTGTTTGATACTTGTTCGGCAGGCATCAGTAGTGAACATTCTCAGTGAATTTGGAAACGTGGAAAAAATTAGTCACCGTTATGTGGTACATTACTTTCATTTCAAAGGCCCCAGTTCAACCAAAATAAAAGCGGAGCGAATTTATAGTCTGGGAGAATCTGCTCCTTTGTTTACAATAGTAAAATATTGGGTGGCAGAGCTTAAAAGAGTCCATACGAGCTACCAAGACAAAGATCAAAGTGGTCGACCAAGTGAGGTGACTACGCCAGAAATGCTGAAAAAATTCACGAAATGGTATTGAATTACCGTCGCCTACAAGTGCGCGATCTCGCAGGGATGGTAGGTATTTCAAAAAGTACTGTACATAGGATGCTGATTGAAAATTTGAATAAGAGAAAGCTGCATGCGAGATAGATACCGCGACTACACACAATTAAACAAAAGCAGCGCCATGAAGATGTTTGGCGAAATTTCACAATCGAGTTTTTCCGTCGATTCATAATAGATGAAACATGGTTCTGCTACCACACATTTGAGATGAAGAAACAGTCAAAAGAAAGGACCGAGAGAGGAGAATCGGTCCCAAAGAAGGCGAAGATAGTTCCATCTGTAGACAAGGTCATAGCGGCAGTTTTTGGGACGCGCGCGGTATAATAGCATTGATTATCTTCAGAAATGAAAAATTAATAACGGCGAATATTATGCGAACTTATTGCAGCGTTCGAGTGATGAAGTCAATAAAAATCATCTGCATTTGGAGAAAAAAAATTTTGTTTCATCAAGACAATGCACCGTTTCACACAGCCGTCATCGATATAGCCAAAATTAATGAGTTAAAGTTCGAACTGCTTCCTTAACATCCTTTTCGCAATATTTAAATGCCTCGGATTATTTTCTGCTTGTAAACTTGAAAAAATGGCTTGCTGCTAAAAGATTTTCCAACAACGAAGATGTGGAGTTTGCATTTGATAACCATTTTGAGGAGCTCAACGATTTTCACTATGAACAAGATATCGAAGCTACGGAACATCGCTAGGGAAAGTGTATCGAGTTAAAAGGAGACAATAGAGGAATAAAGACATTTTTCCCAATACTTTTGTTTTTGATGATAGGTCGGTTATTTCTTGGACTATTCTCGTAATTACCGATTATTTAATTTGGTACGTAGACTTCCGCGGTCGTGGTCCATGCTATCTGCTTCTGGGTTTCCGGGCTGGAACCGCGTCACTAGTATATCTGCCGACGTTTCATGCCGATGTCCCATACAAATGGGTACGAAACGTCGGCAGATATACTAGTGACGCGGTTCCAGCCCGGAAACCCAGAAGCAGATAGCATGGACCGATTATTTGTTCTATTACTATAGGATTAACAAATTCCTCTTCTATTAAACAAATTAACTCTACACAGTCAAACCAATAAAAGACCATGGAATGTAAAATTCAAACGGAGCAACTATCCTCGGAATCAATTCGGATAAATCCAATAAAAGTGCATAATATTAATTGTAAAGTTTCAAACCGCACCCCTGCGGAACACATCAATGCAAATATATGCCAAACCGTAATCCATTACAAGAGGATCAGCTATTAAAATAGACTAGTCTTTCTCGTTCGACCGAAAAACCAGGCGGAATAGTCAGTTTTCCATTGGTAATGGATATAACTTCTAATTAGCTGTAGCGTATAAATAGACGTACAGGCTTAATACAACTATGACTTGACGGTAATAATTAAAAACTCTGTCCCTGACAGATTTTCCTGGAAAGTACAGTAATTGATGCATATAAAGTTGTTATTACACTAGTTTATTTGTTTACTAACTAACAATACTTCAAAACAACTGACCTATTACAGAGTGGCGCATAGAATAATACAGGGTGTTTCAAAAAGAATATACGTATTTCGAATGCAAATATTTATTAAACCTTAAGACGTACGAATACGAAACTTTACACACATACTTACGAACCTCTCCAGATCAGATTACAGATGTTCAATATTTCCTCCATCAGCGACACGAACAATATCACATCGATACCCAAATTCCCCCCGTACTCGAGCAAGCATGTCCTTTGTCACTGATTTATGGCAGTTCGGATCCGATTCTTCAACTCTTCCAGGCTCTGTGGGAGTGGTGGTACATAAACGTTGTCCTTAACGAAATCCCACAGGAAGAAGCCACAGGGTGTCAAATCCGATGACCGTGCAGCCCAGCTGAGACATGCTAAGTCGCCAGCTCCTTGACAACCAATCCAACGGTTCGGTAGAGTTTGATTCAGATATTCATGTAATTGGCGACTCCAGTGAGGAGGTACCTCGTCTTATTGAAAACTGAAGTTGTCTTCGTGCAGCCTCGGAAACAACCAGTTTTGTAACATAGCGAGATACTGCTGACCGTTAACCGTGTTTCTATTAAAGAAGAATGGGCCGTAAACAGATGATCGGGATATCGTATAAAACACATTGATTTTAGGCGAATCTCGGACATGTTCAATGGCTGCATGTGGGTTCCGAAGACCCCAAATATTCGAACATTGTATTTGTTCACCAGACTACTAACATGGAAAGTCGCTTCATCACTGAACACAATGCGTTGTGCGAAAGTGTTATCATTGTCAATAGCATCATGAATTTCGTTACAAAATACCACACGTTTCCGTTTGGCATCAGAACGCAGAGCTTGTAACAACTGTAACTTGTACGGCTTCATAACCAACCGACGTCTCAAAACACGCCAAATTGTTGTTGTAGGCAGTTGTAACTCCCGACTGGCACGACGAGTTGATTTTGAAGGATTACGTTGGAAAGTAATTTGAATTCGTGCAACATTTTCTTCAGAAACACCATTCGGAGGATCAATTTGGTAGCTCAACCTGAAACGTCTTTGCACTGTAATCACGGAATTGCAGTTCGCAAACTCGAAAACACAAAATGATTTCTGCTGCGGAGTAGCCATTTTAAACATATGATGGTTACCAAGAAAAGCAGAAAACAACTGACATCTAGCGACTGTTAAATAAACTAGACTATGTATTCGTTTCTCCAATAGACGAGTCGAGGCACGGCGATCGATAGTTTGGACAAAATAAAACTTTCTAATTACTTATAACTATTCTTTTTCAAACATGCTGTAGTTAAATTTTTACTAAGTGCAAGTATATTATAACTCGAAATTTGCATCATTCTTCGAAAACCGGCTCAAATTGATTCTTTAGCAAAGACTGCAGTTTTTAAGTGAAATTGAAAAGCGTATCGCCAAGGTCACACATTGATGTAAAATTCGTCGAATCCAAGAAAGCCACGAATTTTTATGAACAACATTAATATTAAAAATATATCAACGGTCTTTTATAATTAAAATTAGAGTGGTAACTGAACCTATTGGTATAAATGTCGGCTACTTACTGATGTCATTTATGAAGATGGTTCTTTGGGTTTTACACATTTTCACAAGAAAATTTTGCTCCAGTGAAGCTTTTGAATAATTGTAAAAGAGAAGAACTTCCCGAATACATATTAACGAATAAATAATCTATTGGCATTCGTCATTTTCTCTCAACCAAAATTTCCAAAGTTTTACTGAAGCGAAATTTAAAATGCTACTAAAACGTTTCGCAGCAGTAATCGAAAATAATAACAATTATTATCTTATTTCATCTTAGATTCTATTCCTAACTTCACAGTGAATTACATCACAATGTTTCTTCCTTGAACGTTTAAACAAGGCACTTGTTCAACAACTGAGTTACCTCACATTTTTTGGATACAATGACGATTTGGTTGTTGTTATTTATTTTGCTTATAATCCCATAGATAAACTACAGATCTATTATTATTATCTTCTTTCTTTAAATCTACATACGAGGGTAGTTTGCCAAGTAGTGAGAAAGCAAAAGAAAAACGAATTTTTTAAAAACAAAGTAATTTTTATTTTTCAATATATTCTCCTAAAAGAGCAATACATTTATTCCAACGGTGCTCCAATGCCCTTATGCCATCTCTAAAATGCGATTCCGGAAGGCTTGCAAAATACTCATTTACGAAGATGATAAGCTCGTCGTTAGACGAAAATTTCTTTCCACCTAGTGCCGTTTTCAATTTTGGAAAAAGGTGGAAGTTGGAAGGGGCTAGATCCGGCGAATAAGGTGCATGCAGTACTAATTGGAAATGCAACTCGTCGATTTTGGACATCGCAACTGTGCTGGTATGCGAGGGAGAGTTGTCTTGGTGAAACAGAATCTTTTTCTTTGCCATTCCTGGCCGTTTAGCACGAATCTCAACATTTAATTTTTGTAGAAGTTCTGCATAATGTTGTTCGCTTATTGTGGCACCTTTCTGAAAGTAATCAATGAGCAAAATGCCCTTTGAATCCCAAAAAATTGATGCCATCACCTTGTTTGCCGATAAAGTGGTTTTCGTTTTCTTTGGAGGTGCAGAACCACGTTCTAACCATTGTTTCGACTGTTGTTTAGTTTCGGGTGTACTGTAGTGTATCCAAGTTTCATCGCAAGTAACTAATCGCCTACAAAAATCAACCGGATTCCGCTTATAAATGTCCAAACACTCATTGGAAATGCGCAAGCGAGTGAACTTTTGATCAGTTGTAAGCAGACGCGGCATCCATCTTGCTGAAAGCTTGGAAAGGCTTAATTCTTTCGTTAAAATGTGGTGAACGCGTTCTGTTGAAATGTTTGCCATGTCTGCTATCTCTCTCACTTTTAGTCGTCGATCATGCGTAATAATATTATGGATTTTTATAATCATTTCCTTAGAAGTCACGATTTTGGGTGCTCCAGAGCGCGCTTCATCGACACAGCTTATTCTGCCACGTTTAAATTCATTTAACCATCTACTTACTACTTTTATTTCGGTAGCTTTCATACCCTTAATTACGAAGTATTTAATCACCGCACGATACTCTGCTTTTTCCATTTTAACAAAACGACGTGTTGCTTCTTTTTCAATCAGCTGTCAAAACTAAACTAATCAACCGATTTATCTAAATATCGGAATGTAAACATATAAATAGGCAACCTAAATTACAGTGCATTTGTTTTACCAATTAGAGGGCCACCTATGTGTCATTCTCACTACTTGTCAAACTATCCTTATATACTTTGTGAATACATACACATACAAATTATTTATATATTACAAATACAAATCAATGAAATATATTTTCCTTTATTTTTAAAATCGAAAAATCATCCACTTCAATAAGTTATTGTTTATCTTGGAAATTGTTTTCGTTCGTTTTTTTTTTAAATAGAAGTGTCCATTCCAACGAGAATCCAATACAAACGCAAAAATAATACCTGCCTGTAGTACTGTAGTGACTGTATACGCTGTCCGGAAATCGATAAACCAATGCAATAAATTCACGCTTTCCGAACTCAAATAAACACGTTTCCCATAAAAATGAACAGTCAATTAGATTACGAGACTTAATTTTCGATAAAATACAACCCAAATAACAGTAAAAGCAGACGATACTATCTCAGTTCCTTTTTATTATGTGAAGGTAAAATTGTTGCATGAAATAAAAGTCATCTTCTGTCTAATACGAAATGTCAGATTTTATGAATTAAAATTTTCAACATATTTTCGTTATTAAAATAAATTTTATTTGGTTTAAAACACTTAATATAATATACATAAGGTTTCGGTGCTGCTTTTAACTTCTTTATTAAAAATTTTTGTCCTAAAAATACATGAAAATTACATACATTAAAGAAATTATAATCTATGGGACTTAATCAGAAAAAAACGATACTTCAATCTAAGGTAGAAACAAGCAATTGTCCAAAAAAGCAAATGTATAGAAGTTTATGTCCATTCCGCCAGATGTACAACTAAGTTATCACGACGCGTATATGAACAAAACACTTTAAACTTGGTATGTCTTAAAGATGTAAAAGATGTATCAAATGTTAATGAAATTCTGATTGCGGCGTGTGTCGATGCCAAGTTTTAAGTTTAAAGTGTTCTGTCCATATATGCGTCGTGACAACTTAGTTTTACATCTGCCTTGATGAACACGAACTTCTATTCATTTCCTTCAGTCGGACAATTGCTTGTTTGTACAATAGAAGGAAGTACAGTTTTTCTCATTTTTCGCTGTATCGTAAAAGATACGACAAACCTACACAGAATAGTCCGCCCTTGATGAAAGTTGAATTAGTCGAAACTTATTGCAATCAGGATCTCGTTACCATTTGAATTATTCTCATACGTGTGTGGAATTTAAATCGAATGATAGTAAAATAACATAGTTTCAAAGTTGTTGCTTCAAGGTCTGGTGTCTTGCATTATCCTGAAAGGGAATAGGTCCCTGTCTGTTCATGATAGTTGGATAGTGTACTTTTAATTTATCCTTCATTTGGCAATGCTTCATAGTTGTTTGGAGCGATAATGGTGCAAAAATCTCCCTACGTTGCAGATATTTGTGTTATACATTTCAGGTTATGGTTTATAGATGCGGCGCAGATTTTAAAAGCATTTTACCGTACATCTTTAAGATAATTTGATATAATTTAATATCAATAACAGTATTCTCACACTAAATTTTAACCCCTGCTTATATTGAATCTAGTGCACCGAAGAGCAAAATATTAAAAATAAATGAAAACAAAACCAATTGTAAAGGCTGCAAATGGTCTAAATGAATTCCATGGCCGGAAGCAAATACGCTCATGAAACGTTGAAATCTTCTGTTATAACCAGTACGATATTTTTGAGTCAGAATTTCTAGACGACCATTACGTCATTTATTGGAATAAGCCAAACTCGATATAAAGATCTGCCACGGCTAGATATTTGCAAATAGTAACGTTCCTTAAAATTTTCCTGCTTATTTTCTTTATGGTGAAGATTTCAAATGCTATTGAATGGATTTTCACCAAGTTGTTACGGTTAAATTTCCCAAGTGTTGAACTTCCAAACCGTACAGTCGTCCAATCCTCCCTCAAATTAGAAACTCTTCTATAAAGGCATTAGAAAAAAACGATACTAGTATTTTAGATGAATTTAGTCAATGGTCAGTCGGCGATTTGAATACATTCGCTTGGAAAATCTGTGAAACCTGCCCAACATTGAAGGGTTCTTTTTGGTTTCTTCCTTTTGTGTTATTTTCACTAAGTGGTCCCATTCAAATATAGATACTTCTTCAAGATACATCACTGGCGTCAGTAACATTTTTGATTAAAGAAATATTAACAGTTTGCTTTGATCATATAACATTCAAAAAGAAATATTGTTTATTGTTAAATTAATTAATATTTTGCACATTAATGTTTTGTTACTTGATCAGTTTAATAATTTCATAAACAGTCAATTTATATAAAATGAGCTTTGTTAAGTACCATTGCACATATAACTTTTTTGCACAATTGCTGTGAACCATATATACATATAGGGGTAAATAGGATTTATTGATCACTAAGATATATCATTTTAATACCAAATATTTTTTATCTCGGCTGAATATCGCCATATAACGTGAAGTTTAGTTTTACATCTTTGCCTAATATACGTTGCATTATTTCAGAAATATTATTTTCTTATTTATAAACCAATTAAGAACCCTGTTGCTAAAGTAGTGTAACAAAGTTTTCTTTGTTGTAAGAGTTTAAATCATGGGAAATGAAGCGAATAGTTCAACGTCATCCATTATAACATTTATTGTAAAATATATAGATTAAAGCCTAAAATTAAAAAAAAAGAGGTTACAAGTGTGTTAGAAGTTTTCAGACTGTAGAGCAAGAACTCTTAAGAACCAGGTTCACCTAATCAGATAAAGAAACATAAGACTGTGAAAATCAACACTTTTGGGGAAGTGAATCTACTATGCAACTTGGCCCAGATTACGTTATGGCTAAAAGGATCATAATTAAACCCATCCTCAAGTGACAAGATATGGCAGATATGCAAAGAAGACAAAAAACGAGAGGAACATATAAAAAGCACAATAAATCAGGAATAGATTTGATATCCACCTCAAATCATATTATATGCATACATATACTTCATGTAAATACTGGGTGTTCCATGACATTATTACCACAGTTTAATGTGTAATTTTTAAATCTTATCTATAAAAGATAATTTAAGAAATTTAGGTCTGGTGACCTTAGCGGCCAAAGAGCTGCCGAACCTTCTTCAAATCCGCAGGTTCATACAATTTTGATTAAGAAAGTCTTACTTATCTAGCAAAGTACATAGGTGTGCTATCGTTCTGTATCTACGTACATTAAGAGGAACGCCATCCAATAATGTTATTAAGTCATTGTAGAGGAAACGTAAATAACGAACTGCCGTAAGGCGTTCTCCAATTGTGTTTGTAAGGAGGCTAATGAGATGGTCGTCAATAATAATACACCATTCATCGAAAATCTATCTTGAAAATGAGATTCTCTAGCTTACCGTGTATTTTAAAGTGTCCAACAATGTGAATTCCTTGAAGGAGGTTGCATCACTAAACAATATTTTTCGACGATGCCCTAACTAATTAACGACTAAATTCAAGTCTTGACACGTAGTCATCAAGTTTCAAAACTTGTACAGGTAAGATATTCTACGGGTGCAAATCGAAATTGTGTAAAGTTCTCCATACTCTCAAGCGGCCTACGTTGACTATTCTTCGAACAAGGTAATTTTGATGAAGCCTGTGGTTGATTAACTTAATCACTGAAGGTTGACATATAACCCTTTTCCACATTAATTTTCGTATTCTATATACGTATTTTGACAACTAAGTTGTCATCATGAACAGATAATTAAACAGTGTCGCACCTGGAAAACTACTACGTACTAATAATGGTGTGTGTTTTGGCTTTCAACGGTACAAATCGTGTGCGACAGATTTCTCGAAAGATGACATTCGGAAGCTGATTGTAAAATATACCTAATATTGGTGGTTGTTATGTTGAAAAATAGATTAAGATACAAACTTTATTATAAAAATAAAATTGTCGAAAAAATTGCGCTTGTATTCTTTTTATATCAAAACGGGGCTTACTTGAATAATGAATGATTAACTTAATCACTGAAAGTTGATATACAACCCCTTTTCACATTTTCACACTTTAATAAAACACATCAAAATAAACTTTCGAAATTAACTTAATTCACGTTTACTATCGGAATGAATAATAACTGATGAATCACAACCACCCCGACTTTTTAATTACAACGAAATCAACTGTACGTAATACCTGCATGAGTGGCGTTACCTAAAACTTCAAGCGCTTGTATCTAGTTACGATAGAGTTTTGGGCATATTTTCAACTTGAAATTGCTTTAGTAACACATCCTTAAGCTATGCCCATCATGTCATATCATGTCCGGTATGTTTAATTACCAAGGATATTAATTTTATTTCCACAGAAGTTCATTTTAATTCCTTTTGCCCTTACCCGTTAAGAAATAATATTAAATAAGTCAAAGAGGGAAATAACTAGTGGTGTATGCAAATTTCTAAAATTAAGTACTACTATTAGCGTAAGTATAGAATTAATTAATTCCTCTTATGTTTAATTTTACGATATAAACTTTACGATCGGCGTGCTCAAGAACTAGTAATTACATTCCTAAGCACAGAGAACATAATGATACCTCCAATTGTCAATTCAAAATTTCAAAAATAACCCTTTCATGTTTTTGGCACAGTATGTATAATAACTATCTATTTGATTTTTATTTGAATTGGCATTAGTATTTTAGTAATTCTCTTATTTAAAATTCAATCTAATACACTAAATATCCTTAACGACAATATAACGTATAAAAAATGTCCATTACTTTGTCCATAAAAACTATAATTTTTTGTTTAAACTTTTAAATTTTAACAACACGTAAATGGTGAATCGAAAACATATTAAGTACCGTATGGTTTGTGTTCCAATTGACGTTCCAGTAACAATGGATAATATACAATGCATTTGCAATGCAGTGAAAATCCTGATGACAATCGAAAAAGTTAACAATTGCTTTAAACGATGTCGTGGAGGAGATATGATTAGATGGTAAAAGTAGTCATCATTGTATATCCAATTTTAATCAAAAGGGGCAACAAGCCCTTTGGTTTCAAAATCCTGAAACAGCTCAACGCGAGTTTACTTACATCATTAAATTGTTGGCAAAGGAACATTTGCAATCAATTAATAGTTCAAAAACTTGTAAAGTGAGTCTGAAATGAATTATCGAAGGCACTTACGGAGTTTCGTTAGTGTTTACACTTGTTTGTGTGTATTTAAAATGCCCCAATCAATTGAAAATCTCGCCGATTGTGAAATACGAGCTGCGACTCGTTCTTTGTATGCAGAAGGTGTGAAAGTGCTAAGTTTCTGCAAGTTTCAAAGAGTTTTCTTTTTGAAATTCTTACAGAAAGCTTAACTGACCGGAAGTTGTCCTCAGCGCTTTAACTTTCTTTGAGCGGTACCATCATAAAAGAGTTGTTGTGGCTCATGTGACACTGAAATCAGAACAATAATCCATGGAATAGAGGCATTCAACATCACACAATAAAATGAAATTCAAGGTAACAATTTCAGAACACATAATTGTGTGCACTGTGTTTTGGGATAGGGAATGTTGCTTACAATTATTTTTCCTTCCATTGGCACAATAAATTCCGAGACATATTATGTGTAAAATATATTGTACAATCCAAAACAAGAGGCGTGGGATGCTCGGTAGGGGATTACTGGTATTTTACTTCCACACGTGCTTCGTCGAGCCATATGGCTGAGAACAACTTAATCACCCTTTGTGGAACCCTTGTCTAGCTCCCGGTGACTACCACTTGTTCCTTCACCTGAATACAGAAGCTGGTTATAAGATATACCTAATATAGGTGATTGATATGTTAAAAAGTACATTAAGGTACAGGCTTTCTTATACAAATAAAATTGTATAGAAACATTTAGTGTCGGACAAGAAAATGAAGTTCAAATAATCAATTTCGGAGCGAAAAGTCATGCGCATCGTATTTTGCGATAAGCAGTATTGTTTTTAAATTTTTTGCTTCGGGTTAACACAATAAATACCGAGATATATTGTGTGGAAATTATATAAGAGGTGTGAGATGCTCGGTAGAGTCTTGTTTTGCTTCATGACAACGCCCGTTCACACATGGCTCGTCGAACCCAAACCTCATATAACTAAGCACCACTTAATTACCCTCTGCAGAGCCCTAATCTAGCGCCCAGTGACCCACTTGTTCCTTCACTTGAGAAGACATTTAATCTGTCAGCGTCACAACGAAGACGATGATGTGAAAACAGTAGTGCTGCTGTGGTTGGTAAACCAAACAGTAGATTACTAGGGGAATGGAATTCAGAAGCCGATTGTAAAATATATCTAATATTGGTGGTAGTTATGCTGAAATACAATATATATTAAGGTCCAAGCTTTACTATAAAAATAAAATTGATGAAAAAGCGCTTGTATTCTTTTTATATCAAAACGGAGCTTCTTGCATTGTATTTACAATAAGTATATCTCAGTTACTATAAAGAAAACATTTATTTTGCAATAAATTTGATTATCGATTAAATGTGTTCTGTATATTTGAATTTTCCGTTTGTGTTCCATCAAATAGCTTGTTACAACTACTTTAAGATTTAAACTCCCTCTTTAAATGAGACCAATATATGTTACCTATCCATGTATATTATTCCACTAATTGCGCAAAACTCAATTTATTACAAAACCCCCTTACATTTGACACTCATTTCTGTTAAGGGCAACAACGCCGTATTCGTTTCATATTGTCCTTCTCGTCGTACAAACTTCCAAGTTCCATACCACCTTCTCTCTCTTAAGCAGGAACTATTCGCGAGCTGTAAATATTTGATAGACGCAAACTTTATTAAAACTTATAATGAATTTCCAATGCAATATTCGGTTCGAAGTTTTGAAGAAATAGAGGCGATGATTACATCTCGTTTTCTGTCAATAGATTCGCTAAATTATGTTTTAATAATATTGTATATACATATATATTTATTGGGTGCTCCAATGTAGATGTATATAAATTAATCGAGCCGTTGGTAAGGACGAAAGTTTAAAATGTTTGTTTACTTTAGTTTAAAAGCCTAAGCAACCTAAGGTTGTTAAATTGGAAATGAGGGAGGAAAATTAATTAAAATTTTGCTACTCGGATAATTGTGTCCTAAAATGTGTCTGAATTTGAATATACTATAATGTTACATTCTATATAATTTCAAGAAAATATTCCCTTCCACCCTTCCACCCTTCTAACTTTAAAGTGTTGCTTATTAAAAAGAAAGTCAGAAATACGATTTGGCAGGGATTTAGGCTCGACTAAATGCACCGCGTTTCAGAAAATTTAGCATTAAATCTACGAGGGTGGACTGACATATAAGGTCTCCAACCCTATAAAATAAGAGTAAGAAAAGACAAAACAATAAAGCCAGTCTCAAAGTAAAGTAAATTTATTATATTATCAATGTACGTAATTATTTTACCACATAATCACTATTAATGCAACATCTTTCTCGAAATGCTAAATCCATTTCTTCATTCCATCCATGTAAAAACTTTCTTGTTTATTTTGATCCAATTGCGAACAGTAAAATGTTAAGCTTTCAATACCTCCTTCAACTTTAGGAACTACAAAAAGTCTGAGGATACCTTAACAGTACTGTACGTGGGCTGCGAAGCTACCGTGAATATCAGACTCGCCACTGTCTTCATCGTTTCGTTACTGTACTGCTGTCTGACATTCTTTCCGGTCTTACTCTTCGAATACGATCCTTTACTAATCATTAAACTTTGCAGTATCTTATTGAATTAATCGTTTACCAAATATCAACAATGAAGAATATTATACTCAGATAATTCAAGGAATTACTTGGTGTAAGATTATTAAACCTTTCTGCTAAGGTAAAGCAACCTATTCCATAATCAGCGTTATATTTCAATTCAAGCAAACAACTCTGCGTAAGCGGGTCGAAGGCAAAAGAAAACATAAAAAACAATTACTTTTTGTCCAAGTTGTCCCAACTACTTCGGCTGTATAAAATATTTTGCCTGCTTACATTGGAAGTAATTTATTTTAAATAAAACTATAATCAAATTTTTATGGTGCATTGTAATTACTTCCTAACCCTATTATATTCTGCGGAATATCTTTCAAAATACCTTCTTACCGGTCGTATGTGGATGCAACCTATTGCTAATTTTTAATGTCATAGATTACCATGGTTCCTAAAGCAGAAAAGAACCCTAAAGATGCTTCTTCGTATAGAATTTGTTTTACATATCTTGCAATGAATAGATCGAAACGTTGCTTTAAATGTAGTAGATAGAGATTTGTTGGTCTATAACGTTAGAGCTAACCGCCAGGCATCACCATATCTTCAGACCATATCACCATGTCAGAGTAAGGTTTGTGGTCGTCCGTTGGACAACGCATCGGATTTTGAAATGTGTCTGCACAATTACTACCTCATCCTATTGCTAAAAAATCAGAAATGGCAACTGGAACATCCTCCCTACAGTCTCGACTTATGACAATGTTATAATCATTTGTTTGTATCACTAAAAGAAATATTTGATGGAGAGAGGTTCAAAGACGATATCGTTTTGCAAGCGTTCGCGTACAATTGGTTACAGTCACAACCACTTTCTTTTAATGACAGTGTCATCAACTTCGTATCCACTGGCAAAAATATATTTTCAAATCAGGAAATTACGTAAAAATATAACTGTTAATTTATATTTTTGGAATGCTTTAATAAATACAAACATAAAATTTCTGTTATAGCTTATTCGGTATTATTTGATTCATCCTCGTATATAGAACCACGAGCAAAAAATACTTTAAAGAATGACAGAATTGAACGGAATTGACTTTTAAGACTTATGAGACGAAGAGTCCCAAAGAAGAGCTTCCGTTATGTCTTTTAACACTAACAGCAACCTTATGATAAGGTTAAGGACGCAGAAATTACAAAAACCTTGATAAAATATCGTTATAAAATTGAAAGTGTTTAAGATTGATAGCCCTAATCTAGTCTTTATTGAAAACCAGAAGCTGCAGCTGAAACACCCTCACTACGGTCTCGACTTATCGGCATGTAATTATCATTTGTTTGTGCCACTAAAAGAAGTACTTGGAGGGCAGAAGTTTGAGGACTGCCATAGCGTTCGTGCACAATTGGCGATAGCCACAGTCACCTTCTTTTTATGACAGTGGCATCAAGAAGCTTTTTATCCATTTGCAAAAATATATTTTGATTTGAAAACTAAAATAGTGCGAAATGTACATTATAACGATCAATTAACAGATCAATCGATTATAAAATTAATACCATTTTGTAAACGCATAACATCCACATTAGACGATAATTCATTGAAATCATCTGTATAACCTACGGCACTTGAAAACAAAGTTATAAGTCGTTTATGAAAAGTGAGAAGATCCGAACCAAAAAGCATCGTGAAGGTAGATATAAAAATAATAGGCCAGTAGCTGTTATAGAAAACATAGCTAAACTTTTTGTTCAGGTACTGCCTGATTAGACTAAGAAGCCAAGAAGAAAAACAGCTCGGGAAAAATCGAAATAAATACAATCCAATTCCAGAGAAAAAAATCATGCTAATGCGGAAAAATATAAAAAAATATTATTAAATATGTGACTGTATAAATATCGCTCGTATACTTTCACAAAATTAGAAATAATATCAATGGGACGACAGATTGTTATTTTCAATTTGTCACCTTTCTTTAAAAAAGGAATAATTCTAGCACGTTTCCTCAACTTCGCAAAAGCAAGTGTAGGAATAGAAGTATTAAGAATTTTCAGCAAAGGAGCTACAAAAATATTTCGAGCATTTTTAACTAGAAAACTAGAAATTAAATCGTCACCAAATGTATATTTAATCGAGAAGGAAAACATTATATTTATAATACCAACTGGGAATCAGATATTAGGGGATTCAAAAAGAAAAGACCTCAGTATGAGAAACCCTTGAAATGTTTGTTTTTAAAAGACTTGCATACATACTAGAAGAATATCGACCTAAGAAATCAATATCTTGAGGATTATCATCTCATTCTATTAATTGCGCATAACACCGGGAAGGTAATACCTTGTCATGATTGCTTATAAGGCCATATACACTCCGCGCAACATGAATAGGACCACCCGACTTGTTGCAAGCTTTCGGTGGTTTGAAAAACAATTCATTTACTAAAAATACAATGCAAGTTTGTAATGGTATGATATGGCAAATAATACGCATTATTGCGCAATAGTGCCTAACGTTATGCATTGGGTGACGTAAGTACCACATACATATAAAATGCACCGCGCCGGTTGGATACGACCAGTATTTAATAGTAAGCTACCGGATGAGTGTCGAGTTACAACGTGTATCCGTATAAACAAACGTCTGTAATTAAGGGTATTGTGCAATGATGGGACGACAGAAGTGCTTAAGTATGGAAGAAATTGGAAAAATTAAAGCGTTCCATCAAGAAGGGTATTCCTCAAGGGCTACTGCAAAGAAAATAAGTCGATCACACCAGGTTGTGAACAATTTTATTAGGGATCCCGAGAATTATGGAAAACGTTTTAAAGGGCGAACAACATCCGTTACAACTAAGAGAGAACGTCGAGCCATATTACGCGAAGCATCGAATTCGGCATTAACGGCAAGACAAATCGCGAATAACGTTGGAACGAATGCATCGGTAAGAACTGTACAGAAGTTACTGAAGACCTGTCCGCATTTAAAACGTTTGAAAATTAAACGACGGCCTCGGCACTTCTTCAGTTTGCTCAAGCAAAAATGGGGTGGACAAGAGAATGGCAAACTGTTATTTTCAGTGACGAGAAGAAGTTTAATTTAGATGGCCCGGATGGGTTTTCTTATTATTTCCACGATTTACGTAAAGATGAAGTGATTCAGTCACGAAGGCGAGCCGATGTTGGTTCAGTCATGGTATGGGGAGCTGTTTCCTATAACGGACCTGTTGATTTAGTAATAGTGAAGGGCAGACAGAATTCGGAAAAGTACGTCCAGCTGCTGCAACAGGTGAAAGACAAATTTTCCAACGTTATGGCAGGTGGGCCACTTATTTTCCAACAGGATAATGCCAGTATTCACACCGCGCGCATTGTTCGACGCTGGTTTCAAGAACAAGGCATGGAGGTTCTCGATTGGCCATCGCTCTCCCCCGACCTGAACATCATAGAAAATGTTTGGGGATGGTTGTCGCGTAAATTGTACTCCAATACTACCCAATTCAGTTGCGCTGACGAACTAGAGCAGGCGCTGAAACGAAGTTGGGCGGAACTTCCCGTTGACTACTTGAGAACCCTGTATAATTCCATTCCATCCCGACTATTTGAGGTTATAAGAAATAATGGCAAAAGTACTCATTATTGAACAATAAAGTATTTTGTTATTGCAAA
Source organism: Dermolepida albohirtum (assembly GCA_031893035.1). Classification (NCBI taxonomy): domain Eukaryota; kingdom Metazoa; phylum Arthropoda; class Insecta; order Coleoptera; family Scarabaeidae; genus Dermolepida; species Dermolepida albohirtum. The sequence goes on along the minus strand of JAVIWB010001954.1, from coordinate 17,689 downwards.
CGAATCTTTTATTTTGTAGATTGGTCGTATTCAAGTGGCGTTTAATTACTCTACTTATTGTCATTAGTAACGTACATTTGCACTGACTTTTACAAAAATTATATTAGGTACCTACATACATCTTTTTATCAACCCTCTTATTTTCGAAAATAACAATTCCAGCGCGCTACCATGTTTATACCAACTACAAATGTCATATATGCAGTTGGTCCTATTCATGTTGCGCGGAGTGTATTAGGGGATTCAAAAAGAAAAGAGGTCAGTATGAGAAACCCTTGAAATGTTTGTTTTTAAAAGACTTGCATACATACTAGAAGAATATCGACCTAAGAAATCAATATCTTGAGGATTATCATCTCATTCTATTAATTGCGCATAACACCGGGAAGGTAATACCTTGTCATGATTGCTTATAAGGCCATATACAACGATTATTTATATATACCTTATGGAAATCGGACATTTTACGTTCTGCCAGTGCATAAAATTTTTTAAATTCGTTGTAGTGAATAATACTTCCACTTCAGAATCATAATAATCTCCTTGTTGAACCAAGGAGAATAAATGGTATGACCAGATGAATTGAATTTGAATCGAATATTTATTCTACTTAACAGTGAAACAAAATAACTACGAGTTCCAACATTAACGCAGTTGCACCACCCGTTCTGCACCGCCTTCATTCTATAAAAGAAATCATATCTGCTGATTTTCAAAATGGGCTGCTCTTTCAACTCTTTGTCATCTGCAAAATGATGACCTCTGAATTTTTTAAATTTCTATATAAAATGGAATAAAATGGATCCAAATCAGGACTATTTCGCTTATGGTCCAGCTGAAAAAGTTACAATCACGATAGATTATACTTTGGCTACTTTGTGAACTCACGCCCTGCTATGAAAACGCAGGAACTTCTTCGTGATGTTTTTGGGCAATAACCGTTAGTCCCCTTTCAACAAGAATAACTCCTGTTTGGTCTCAAAAGACAGTGGATTATCTTCAATTGATTCAATAACTCCACCTGAACTATTTTAGGCAATGTTTCACGTTAAAATCTAACTCAATCCTGATCCAATACACTGTAATCATTCATTTGTGAATAGCTCTGCGAGAATTATATTCCTTTGTCAAAAATTTGATGAGACTGCGATGTTCCAATTCCACAAAACTTTTTGGTTACGAAACGCTTTATAAAGCACAAAATAACGAACGAATTGATGTCAAATTTGATAGACAAGAAGAAAAATGTTGTCACTATTGAACGCAACACACAATTAATTTCTTCTATTATGACTAGGTATTTTCTTGTCCTAGTTCACCAAGTATTATTTAATTCGGATATGGACGTAGACAATAGGTTCTATTACCTCCTCCTTTTTACGAAAAAGAGTGAAAATGTGGTTATTAGTTATGTGAATGTAGACAATTTATTACCTCCTTTGTTTTAATAAATAATAATAGAGATATTATTTAATAGAGAATATTTATTTACACGTGATGGTTAGTAAATTTATTACGAGCGCGTGTCCGGCTAGGCGAAGCGCTGTAATAAATGCAAATACAACAGAAAATAATGTAATTGAATGTAATGTGAGGAGTTAATAATTAGTAGTTGTGTAAAATGAGCATCAAACGTCCAAGACGTGTGCTAGGCTGAAAGAAAGATTATTAGTGGAAATAAAACAGCAGGATTGCCTTTCAAATTTTATTCAAATTGAATTAATTCTTAAAGCTTGAGTATATTAAATAAAGATAATTAATAATGAGAGCAACAAATAAAATAATATTTACGTAATGGCAAAGCTGTAATAAAAGGTAAGTCTGGATGTACAAAAGCTGCTAATAAAATATAAAAAAGGATTATATTAAAATGTGTGTCGGGCGATACATAAAATACTTGCGATTTGTGCGTATGTGTATATCCTGGGTCAGGATGCTGTGTACATTCCACGGACGCGAAATTAAACAAGAGGTCACAAAAAGCGCGAATAACGGTTCGCGGCATAAACACGTGGAGGACTGCGTGTAGTGTGGATGACGACAGAAGGCGAAGAGGGCTGTTCTCTTATGGCTATGGCTTTATAAGGAAACGACCCCATAACTGGAGGGGATACTGGTCATGTTTGAATTAACCAATAGCAAACAATAACAGGCACGCTAAAACTGGCGGTAAAGATATAGGCGAAAATTAAAATTGTGATATTAATTTCAATATAAGTATTAAGAAAATTATCTACACAGAATAGTAGACGTGTATTCTGTGTAAAAGAAAGAAAATCGTGATTGGTATTTGAATCGCGAATGGCATTTAGGAATCAATATACGGAATTAAAATTAAATGTGTTAGTTAATGGAAAAACGCAAATATTCGGCTTCCTAAAAACGACGCGGTAGGGATTGCTTTATTACAGCTGGACAGTACCTGAAGAATACAAAAGATTCCTGCATTTGTATATATCACAAAAAGGTGAAGATAAATAATAATTTATGACTTGAAACTTGAACTATTTTTAAATTTAAATAGCTTAATTTGAAAAAACACGATATAAAGAATTATTATTTGTATGCGGAGCGTTACAGTTCTTAATCACTGTTAATAGGTTCAGATCTGTTGATTTTGATAAGTCAGAAGAATGACAAATGCATCATTATAATTCGTTCCCAAAATTGAAATTATTTATGACTATCATTTATTTTATTTTTTGTAACGTTATTAGCTCAGACACAAAAATAATTTGCTCCTGAATATGTCGTTACAACTCGCATATTCTTCTTTAGCTTTGTATTTGTACCTAAGCCCGAGGCCAAACTTTGTGTATCACCCAGTAATTATACCAACTATGATATTACATATTCACACCATTAAAATACATAAACATGAAGTAAATATAAATCTTGATTTAAAATTCGTTAATTCACTAACAAATACTAAGAAAGTAAGTCAACTAAATGCGGTTTACAAAAAATAATTTTATACTGTATATACTGCAGAGTTATTTACTCCATTTAGATACGTATTATTGTGTACATTATTGTAGTTATAAGTTTAGAACACTGCTATCCCGAATTGTGTCGATCTACTACATTTCAATCTATTATAATAATACGGGAAATGTCAATTTATTCATATCGTACGCATGGAAGGAAACTGCGTGGTTCTTACTTCGTCCCGAAACCGTCTTCTAAATGGGAAGCGACAAGCCCTCGGGTATATTTAAGACAGAATCTTAAGGACGTCCCGAAGGGTTTCCTATACCGCCACTCTTCCAAAGTGAGAGCTCTTCACTTATTTCGTAAAGTAAACTTTAATACAAAGTCCCTGTCCTCCGCGTCGACTCCTGAAAATTCACTAATAAACACTGACCTAACTTAATGGAAACATGAATATTGAAGTGGGCCGTAACGGTTTCCTCTGGCAATTAAAAAAAGGGGTTCCGTAGAGGGTAATTTGTCCGAAATAAACACTTATTTCCTGCACTTAATTTGAATATAATCTGACACTTATTATCATGATCTCATTAAATGAATTTTTAGCAATAATATTCATAATTTATGGAAAATATAAATTTGCGCTTATATTTTCGTGAGAAGTATTTAATTTTTTACATTTTTTCTTCGAAATTTTAAGAAGAACTCTTATGTACGAGAGTAGTACAAGCAGACAAGTAGTGAGAATGGAAAAGAAAAACGAATTTTTTAAATACAAAATAATTTTTATTTTTCAATATATTCTCCTAAAAGACCAATACATTTATCCCAACGGTGCTCCAATGCCCTTATGCCATCTCTAAAATGCGATTCCGGAAGGCTTGTAAAATACTTATTTACGAAGATGATAAGCTCGTCGTTAGACGAAAATTTTTTTCCACCTAGTGCCGTTTTCAATTTTGGAAAAAGGTGAAAGTCAGAAGGGGCTAGATCCGGCGAATAAGGCGCACGCGGTACTAATTAGAAATGCAACTCGTGGATTTTGGACATCGCAACTGTGCTGGTATGCGACGGAGCGTTGTTTTGGTGAAACAGAATCTTTTTCTTTGCCATTCCTGGCCGTTTAGCACGAATCTCAACATTTAATTTTTGTAGAAGTTCTGCATAATATAGTCCTTTTATTGTGGCACCTTTCTGAAGGTAATCAATGAACAAAATGTCCTCTGAATCCCAAAAAATTGATGCCATTACCTTGTTTGCCGATAAAGTGGTTTTTGCTTTATTTGGAGGTGCAGAACTACGGTCTAACCATTGTTTCGACTATTGTTTAGTTTCGGGTCTACTGTAGTGTATCCAAGCTTCATCGCAAGTAACAAGTCGCCTACAAAAAACAACCAGATTCCGCTTATAAAAGTCCAAACACTCATTGGAAATGCGCAAACGAGTGAACTTTTGATCAGTCGTAAGCAATCGCGACACCCATCTTGCCGAAAGCTTGAAAAGGCCCAATTCTTTCGTTAAAATGTGGTGTACGTGTTCTGTTGAAATGTTTACCATGTCTGCTATCTCTCTCACTTTGAGTCGTCGATCTTGCGTAATAATATTATGAATTTTTATAATCATTTCCTTAGAAGTCACGATTTTGGGTGCTCCAGAGCGTGCTTCATCAACACAGCTCGTTCTTTTTCATTTTAACAAAACGACGTGTTGCTTCTTTTTCAATCAGCTGTCAAAAATAAACTAATCAACCGATTTATCTAAATAACGAAATGTAAACATATAAATAGGCAGCCTAAATTACAGTGCATTTGTTTAACCAATTAGAGCGCCACCTATGTGTCATTCTCACTACTTGTCAAACTATCCTCGTATTACTTTAATAAGAATGATCTCAGCAGAATCAGAGTGTTTATTATATTAATAATAATAGAGTGGATAATAATAATCAAACAAGTAAGTATCTGTTGAACAAGGACATCACTACGGCAGCCGTTTCGTCCTAATTAAGACTCTTCAGGTAGCCTCGGTGCTCGTTCAATAGATATTATGGTCACGGACATATAAGGCGGTATATGTATATAATAAACAAGTAATTGACCAGATTAGATCCTCATCTCTGTTTGAAACGATAAAGCACTTTCATCTGACTTTACAGGTAAGACAGAGTACTGTCTAGTAAACTAGTATTACATCTCGAATTCCCCGTTTAATTAAGAGATTTTTATCAAAATACTTTTCATTTCATCCACTTATGTACGTTGTTGTATAAACACAGGGGTTCCGATCGAAGTGAATTGGTAAATTTAAAGGCATCTCTCAGTAGAATATCCAATTGTTAGGCGGACCATTACTGTAACGTGCGGCATATTATCTTACCTTTATCGATGTTAGTGCGACATTATTATTATTATTACCAGAGCAAGTTCGTGTAAAAAGAAGTGGTTTTTGACCGATTTTCCAAATAAGACAATTTAACAGTATCCTGTCCTAACTGCAATATCAGACAAGTGTTTTAACATTTCAAACAGAGACGGAAATTCAATCTTCTCAATTATTTACGTATTATACATTTCACATTATATCTCATATAGCCTTAACGGCAATATCTGTTAAACGAGAACTGAGGCTGCCTGAAGAATCTTAATAAAGACGAAACGGTCGCCATAGTCATGTCCTGGGACAACAGATGCTTACTTGTTTGTATTTGACATGCTTCCCAAAGAAGTAATTAAAACACGAATTCAAGAAAAATAATACACGCTTAACAAAGTTTTAATATTCAGTTGAATGCTAAAAATAAAACTAAAGCACTTAACACATATGCATTTCCGCTTCTAATTTAAATATTCGCAAGCATGTAGTGGTCAAACTCCCTCAATAGACGTGTCAGAACAATAACCACAAAACATCATACATATCATCAACATTCTGCGGTAGAACGGTTTACATTACCTAGAGGAGTAGGGGGAAGAGTTTTTTTTTTTAAAAATGCGCACTATAAACAAGTGAACAACCTCTAAACATGATTTTTGATCATGACAAGCAATACCCTTCAAAAAATACTAGTACGAGCAGACAATAAAATCACACCAAGTTATGTAAACATCAATTCAGAGGAAAATATGATAACCAACAGAAATAAAATAGAAACCTAGAAATTCAACCATAGAAATTAATTAGAAATTTCTGCACTGAAGAAGGACTTGTGTCTCTATCTGCCGTTTTCTAGGCGACTGCCTTACCTATTAGGCCACCAAGCAGTATAAATAATTTCTGTGAATTTAATTGACGATGGAGTAGCAGAAAATAATAATTTTCATTATTTTCCCATTGTAAAGAACTTGATAATATATTTATATATAATCATTAACATCAAAACACCTTGAATGTGGGTTTTAAATAAATAATAGATCTTTTTCCATAATGCGATTTATGGCGTGTTAAAGGAATCGAAATTATACTGCCTGGTGGCCTAATTGGTAAGGCAGCCGTCTAGAAAACGGCAGATAGAGTTCGAGTCCTTCTCTAAGGCAGAGACTTTTAATTAATTTCTGTAAATTTAATTAACGATGGTATAGCAAAAAATAAGTAATAATTTTCATTATATTCACTTAAATTTTAATAGAATGTTAAAAGGAATCATTCTATTATTAATAACACCCTACCTACTACATATGTTTCACCAAATTCACAGATCCTCACGCAGATTTGTGATTCACGTTCTCGCTTTGTCGGTCAATCAGTGGCGGCTGGTCAGGTGAGGCAGGTGAGGCAGTGCATCACCGTCTAAATCTTGGAATTATAACAAGAATAATATGTATACTTTTAAAATTCTTTATAAATTAATTATCATCTTTTATTCAGAATTTATCTTATAAACAATAAGAAAATAGTTTTAAATAAACCGGCATTACAAGCAAAGTACAAATTTATCATTTCATTTTAATTCCGTGCGAATGTACGAGCGCGTATACTTGCCCCGACCAACTTCATGCTTGATCTATGTATATCCCTACTAAACACGAATATTTGAGGCCCGGCCACTAATTGCCTCTCATTGAAAATTTATAACGCACTATAGCAGTCAAAAAATTCTCAATTTCTATGGAAATTACAGTAAAGTATTAGCTACATATTTAAGATAACAAAGAAGAAAAAATATTCAAAAAGTTAATAGATTTTTCTAACTTTATTGTGAGATTTTTGAATTTTTTAATAATATAGAAAGCATTATTAATAGGATAAATTAAGTATTTATTTAATGATATAAAGATGTCTAAAGGTTTACATTCTTCTTGTACAGTTTCTCAATATTTCCTCCACGCAAATAATATGTTTTAAGTTTTAACAGGAGTATTTTTATTGTTTCAAGTAGATATTATTTAGATATCGATGTATGTATGTATGTACAATACAATAATTATCTGAAGCCAATTTAAACTGAGCCTCTCATCGAATCACAATCGCCGAACTACCGAATATACTCGAGGCTGACATTCTCGGCCCGAATCGCAAATTACAGCAGTTAAACTTGGGGGAATAACAAAGTTAGGTCAAATATTTTAATATTTGTTTAGTGATATTTTCAGTGATTTAAAAATTGTGAATATGGATTTAGAAAATGTAAGAAATACACAAGACATTGTAGATTTTTTAATAAGAAATACGTTCGTTGTTCTATCGGTAGAAGATCAATTATATGTCAAAAACCTTCCAAGACCAAACCCTGGTTTATCAAAATCTCTTACAATACACGGTAAGTCTAACAGAAATTTCAATAATAATAATAATAATTACGTTTTTTACTTGATAAGTTTAGAGAATTTCGGGAGTGTGATACATATTTCAGTACTGTATACGAAAATTCGATGTCTGACGAATCTGTTGCACATAAAAGGCGTAGAATTGATGACGTTCTAGATACTAAACAAAATTATAGAAAATTATTTTTCGAAATTCTAGATACGCTTATTAGTCAAATTGAAGTTAGATTTATTGATTTAAAAAAACTTGCTTTTTTTGATTTATTAACAGAAAGTAAATTTGAAGAATATTCGAAGGCATTTCCTCAGAGGCTCTTAAATAATTTGTTTGAACAATATAAATTTTTTGATCAAATTCAATTAAAAAATGAATTAGCTGTTATTTATAGTGACATGCAACTCCTTGGTAATTCTAAAACACCATGTGAAATGTTAAGATTTATGCACGAACAAAAGTTAGCCATGTGTATGCCAGAACTTTTTAAATTGCTAAGTATAGTAGTTACCATATCGGTAACTTCCGCGTCCGTTGAGCGAAGTTTTTCCACATTGAAACGTATAAAATCGTATGTTAGAAATACAATTGGACAACAAAGACATAGTAACTGTGCACTAATTGCAATCGAAAAGGAATTGGTTAAAACGATGACGAGGGAAGAACGATTTTATAATGATGTAATTGATTATTTTGCTAACACAAAAAACCGGAGGATACCTTTGCCATACAAGAAGTAAAATCTATTAAATGTAATTCTACGTGCAATGCCAATAAAGGAAATTCTCTGTATTTTAAAATATTTTCATTTTGCATGTAATTTTGAAATTTTGTTATTGGATTGTTGATTTATATATATACATATATATGTACATATTTGTTATATTATTAAATTTTATATTATAATAGGAATGTATTTATTTTTTATTTTTAAATCCTAGAAGATTGAGTTCTTATTTTCGATTAATGTTTTTAGAATTTGTTTGATTTTTTAGAATATTTATTTTCGTTTCACAAGGGTTTGCTTTGAAACTTCGTTTTCCCTTAAAAATCGAATGGGGCGCGATATAGGGCTCAGTTCACGTCTGGCAGCCCTGTTTGTACTGGAAGCCCTATATATATATAAATATATATAAACTGTTTTTATATGTAGTAGGTATATAGAGTTTATTAATCAATTGTGAACAATTTTGAATATTTATTATTCTATCTGCCTCACCATGTCAAATACTCACGAGCCGCCACTGCGGTCAATACATTTATGTATTGGACGAGAGAGGGAGGCAATAATATTATTCATAAATTTTAATAGTTAATATTTATAATCTTCTAAAACTGAAGAACCAAGTATTCTGACAACTATATTTAACTGGGTGATAAAACTATTAACAATACAAGATTTGCATAATCTTAGTTGATCGTAATAAAATATAGACCTTTCACAATAAAAGAAAATTAGAAATAATTATCCATTTTCAGCAAATTCTAAGACTAAACTACGCGAAATATTCAAAAACCCATGATGGTAATAAATGAATTAATTCATAGGAATAATGTAATACAAAATATACACTGTTATAAACTAGATTCTGAACTAAAAACAATATAATATTAATACATATGCAAGACTTAAACACTGTCCTGAACAGTCTATTTGAGTATATCTTGATGTAAGGTTAAAACTAAAATACCCAAAAATAACATTATTTTAGAACATATAATATAGATGAAATGGTATATAGTTAGCGATATTTTATAATATAATAATATAATGTGATACTATGCTAATTGAAGATAAACCCATTAATATACAATTTCTATATAATTTTGTTAATAATCAGTTATCTATAACGTCAACCGAGATCAAAAGTCGTGATGTATGTCAATAATAATGTTCATACTATAGGAATCGACGATATTGTAGAAAGGATATACAGCATGTTTCAAAAAGAATATACGTATTACAAAGTATTATTTTATCCAAATTATCGATCGCTGCGACACGGCTCGGCTATTAGGGAAACGAATACATAGTCTAGTTTATTTAGTAGCCGCTAGATGTCACTTTCTCGAGTTCGCGAAGTGCGATTCTGTGATTACAGTGCAAAGACGTTTCAGGTTGAGCTGACAAATTGATCTTCCGAATGGGCGGGACATTCACAGATGGTATCGACAGTTTGTCGATACGGGATGCGTATGTAAAGGAAAGAGTCCTGGCCGCCCTCGTGTTTCTGAAGAAAATGCTACACGAATTCAAACCGCTTTCCAACGTAATTCTTCAAATCAACTCGTCGTGCCAGTCGGGAGTTACAACTGCCTACAACAACAATTTGGTGTGTTGTGAGACGTGGGTTGGTTATGAAGCCGTAAAAGTTACAGTTGTTACAAGCTCTGCGTCCTGATGACAAATAAAAACGTGTGGCATTTTGTAACGACATTCGTGATGCTATTGACAATGTCGCACAACGCATTGTGTTCAGTGATGAAGCGACTCTCCATGTTAGCAATTTGATAAACAAACACAGTATTCGAATTTGGGGTCTACAGAACCCACTTGCAGCCATTGAAAATGTACGAGATTCGCCTAAAGTCAATGTGTTTTGTGCGATATCCCGATGATCTTCTTTGATGGAAACACGGTTAACGGTCAGCAGTATCTCGCTATGTTACAAAACCGGTTGTTTCCGAGGCTGCATGAAGACGACTTCATTTTTCAACAAGATGGAGCACCCTCTCACTGGAGTCGCCAAGTGCGTGAATATCTGAATGAAATTCTACCAAACCGTTGGGTTGGTAGTCAAGGAGGTGGCGACTTAGCATGTCTCAGCTGGGCTCCACGGTCACCGGATTTGACACGGTGTGACTTCTTCCTGTGGGATTTCCTTATGTACTACCATTCCCACAAAACCTGGAAGAGCTGAAGAATCGGTTCCGTACTGCCATAACATCAGTGCCGAAGGACATACTTGCCCGAGTATGGGAGGAATTTGAGTATTGATGTGATATTGTCCGTGTCGCTGATGGAGGACATATTGAACATCTGTAATCTGAGCTTGAGAGGTTCATAAATGTATGTGTAAAGTTTCATATTCGTCTGTCTTAAAGTTTAATAAATATATGCATTCGAAATACGTATATTCTTTTTGAAACACCCTGTATATATAGATAGTAAGAAAATATCAGACAGATGACATTAGTGATTTCAGAGTTCTATTTGAAAATACCAAAAAGTAAAGATTTAATGCGAAATTCAATTCTATATGAGAGAAATTAAATCAAAATGAAATAAGAAAATTAACTAAAGCCATTTTGGTAAAGGGAAAACAGAATTAATCAAATGATGATGTTCGATAAGGACATGGCACAGCTAGTTATTTTGGCGCTGGGGACATACAGACCAGTTTCGTTCACAGCTCATTCAAGGTGTCTAAATATCTCTGCTTTACTTATGGGCAATCGTATGCTTTAACTTCCTGCTGCAATATTTTTTTAATAGTATATTAATCGGCTAACTGACGAACGCAAAACATTAAAGACAAACTTTTTAACATGTTTCTAAATTTACATTTGTTTAGTTTTAAGGACGTGACCGTATCTATTATTATTATTAAACGAGACAAAATGACACTTTATAACATTCCAAATGGTTATATCGTTTTAAATAAATATACTTCCTATTTTAAAATTTGCCTTCTTCAAAATTCTTTCCATTTCTTAACAAATTTGTTAGTATAGCTTCATATTTTCTTAATTTAAATATCTACGGTAATATATTTGCAGTAGCTACACATTCAAGTCTAAAAACACGAATAAAAATAAAATGCGAGCGATCAAGTGTAAAAAATTCTATTTATCTACTTGATTGTGTCCTAGATTTTCATTTTTACATTTATTCGACGCGAAAAGAAAACGTATAATAAAAGTATGGATTGGTAATTTTTCCTCTCTTTCATGTACGAATCGTATCTGTATGTATTGCTTCGTGTTTTTACCTTCTCGTTTGCTTGGCGCTAGAAGAAATATCTCTGTAGACAACGTAAAAATAGACTGAATAACTTTCAAAAGGAAGTGATGAAAAATATGTTGGATATCAAAATGGTAATATTTTCCAATATTGGTTCTTTAATAAGGATTTGTCTGAAATTATTGCGGGGATTCTTGTTTCTCTTATATTTCGTTCTGAATAGAAATGAAAAAAAAATGAATAGAGTGTTGAATAGTTGATTCTTTCAGTAAAAGAAAATTTCCAATTTATTTTTCATTAGTAATAAATTTTATAAAAGCGAAGACTTTTTTTCTAGATTATACAGATTATATAGATTCAATATACTCTCGAAGGTCTCACAACACCCGAAGAAAAAAATCTTTATAGATTTCATGACAAGTAGCGAAATCAAAAGACAAGATAAGATCTAGCATAAATATGGCTTTTTGCCCGAACGAAAATCGCTAACGGTTCAAGGTGGAGGTTAAGTCTTTTGTAGTAAAGGTACAATGCAGCACTTGCCAAAACGATTAAACTTTAATTCCAGGTTGATTAATTGTTGCTTTAAAAAATATGTGATTTACAAGATTAAGTACCTAATTTTATTAATTTGTAAATTTTATTTTATTTTGATTTCGCTAGGTGATTTGTAATACAGTGATTCTCAACCTGTGGGGAGCGTCCCCTGGGGAAGCGCAATAATACTACGCGAGCATGTTTAAAAAATAAGAAGTACTAATTCTCTTTTTGAAAATTCTTTAATTTATTTAAAGAAAATTAATAAAGCTCATCCTGACGTAAATTACAAACAAGTATAATAATTATTAGTGACTCCCTTGAGCCTCTCTTGCATAGCACATCTTTTTCGATAGAAGGTTTAGTATTTGAAATTAACACTAAGTCCTTTTTCTATATTTAGCTGAAATCTATATTTTGTCTTAAAATCAGCCATCGTGGAAAATCCGGTTTCGTAAATGTAGGATGTTGAAAATGATATTAGTATATTAAATGTTTTTATTTCCAAAGAAGAAAACTAACCATTCACCCATGCCCAAAATTCAACGATTTATTACTCAATTATCTTCTAATTTCGCCACTTGCTGTGAAGCCTATGACGATTTTTTCTTCGGCAATTGTGAGACTTTCGGGAGTATTTTGAAATAAATCCCGAATCCATTCCTAATTTGATATGAATTTGTCGTCAACAAAAAAGTACTTTTTAAAGTTCTTTGTTTTCAATGTTTGGAGAAACAATTATAATATATTTCTTTTCGGCAAATTCATCCACATTCTCAAACACTTCTCGGTCAGATAAGAAAACATCTGACCTCGCGAAATGTACTACAACACCTTTATACAGAGGATGTCTACAGGAAAATGAGGCGATTAAGCATTTTCTATGCGAGCGCGCATCGTTCTCGTATATAAAGGCTAAAATATCTTAACGGAAAACAAAATATATGCAAATTCTAGAAAGGTTGTATTACAATAATTACGAAGAGAGTTTGTAATATAAATACTCTATACGAATTGATTTATACCACTCACTTGTACACACTATTACCGCTGCAAAGGTTAAATAGTAAAAAGGAAACTGCCCTGTTTATTAAGTTGTTATAGTAGTGGTGATCGCTCCATTAGTTGGCGTGTACGGACTACAACACTTGCCGTGAGGTATATGAAGATTTTTTATACAGTAGTTGGGAAACTTTTGGGTGTACTTTGAAATGTATCCCGAATCCATCCGTAATACTATATGAATTTGTCAACAAAAAAGTACTTTTTAAAATTCTTTTTGTTCAATGATTACAAAAACAATATTAATATGTTTCTCTTTGGGCTTGTATGTTTTCACAAATTCATCCACAGTTTCAAACACTTTCCGGTCAGCTAAGAAAACGTCATGAGATGTACTACGACATCTTTATACAAAGAATATCTACAGGAAAACGAGGGGATTGAGCATTTCCTATGCGAACACGCATCGTGCTCATACATGCTGAAGTATCTTAACGAAAAATAAAATATACGCAAGTTCTAAAAAGGTCATATTTCAATAAATATGAAGAAAATTTGCAATATAAATATCTTATACTAATTGATTAAAACCACTCACTTGTACACACTGTTACTACTTGGAAGGTTAAACGATAAAATACAAGAAAGTGAACTGCCCTATCTATTAAGCTATTATAGTAGTCACGATCATTTCACTAGTTGGTGTCTACGGACCATTGCACTTCTTTGTTACCTTCCAGTAAAAGCGTCCGTGCAGTACCTGAATATTGTTGTAACTTTTACTTTTTTTTTGATAACATTGCATGAAAAATTTAATCATACTTTTTATAATATATTTGTATTATTTGTAAAGGCCTTATACTAAAGGGTGTTTCAAATCGCGCGGTTTTTAAGAATAAATAAAATATAGATGGCGCACTGAACTTGTTTGGGTATGTGGGCATTTACAATGTATGATGTACGACATTTATAAAAATAGCTTCGTACTACAACAACGCGTTCAAATTATTGAATTGTTTTATAAAAATCAGCGTTCTGTAAAAAGAGTTTTTAGAAAATTACGTGAATTTTATGGTTTACATAATCGTCCACGTGAAAGCACTATTGGTCGAATTATTAAAAAATTTCTAGAAACCGGTTCCATGGAAGATCAAAAATGTGAAAAATACAGTCGTAGTGGTCGTTCTCAAGAAAGTATTGGTTTGGTTCGTGAAAGTGTTGGCCAAGTTCCCGAAATGTCCATTAGATGACGTTCACAACAACTTGGACTTAGTGGATCAACAACATGGCGTATTTTATACAAGGATTTAACTCTGAAGGCATATAAGGTTCAAATAACACAGGAGCTGAAGCCATTAGATCATTTAAAATGTCGTTCATTTGTCAATTTCATCAATGAACAACAAGCTAAGTTACTGTTTGGTGTGCATTAAGGTCAGGTGGCGCAATTGGACCTTACTTCTTTGAAAATGCTGGTGATGAAGCTGTAACTGTCAATGGTGATCGATATCGTCGGATGATAACCGAATTCTTGGGGCCTGAATTAATGAATATTGATCTAGAGGATATGTGGTTTCAACAGGACGGCGCTATACCTCACTTTGCACACGAATCAATTGATTTATTGAGAGAAAAATTTCCTGGACGTGTAATCTCAAGAAACGGTGATGTTAATTGGCCACCAATATCATGTGATTTGACACCGTTAGACTATTTTCTTTGGTGTTATGTGAAAAGTCAGGTTTATAAAAACAATCCACAATCAATTCCTGCTTTGAAAGATGAAACTATTCCTGTCATAGGTGAGATAGAGCCTCAATTATGTCAAAATGTCATTGAAAATTTTAACAAAAGCGTGAACGTCTGTGAAGCTACAAGAACAGGTCATTTGGCAGATATTATTTTTCGCAAATAAATGTCATAACTGATACTTCAATTACCAATAAAAACTTTTTGAAAGTGAATGCAAATTGTGTGTTTTATTTGTTCTTTATTTGTTCTTTAAAAAACCGCGTAATTTGAAACACCCTTTATATTTACAGCAACACTGAGAACAATTCGGTTTTTCATCGTATATCTTATATACGTATTTATCTTGATTAAATTGATAACGTTTTGTTACTCTATTGCAAGGGGTTATATATCAAGTGATTAAGTTAATCAACCACAGGCTCCATCAAAATTACCAATCTATTTACAGTTTTTTAATTTAAAAATTTTACCAAATAAAGAACTACTTCACATTCTACACTTTATATTTTACTCATTCTTTAGAAATGCATATTCATCTTTCTGAAACTAACCTCTCTTATAACTTGTTTAGTCCATAATACTGCATAAGTAATTTTAGATATTAAATACTAATGAAATCTGACTCGATATTAGTATTTCAACGGGTATAGATCCTGATATTGAAAGAATCTTTTTAGAATGAAAATCGTAGGTCTTAAAAGTAATCTTCTATGCGTAATTATGGCTAGAAACACATGCATGCATGTATATATGTAGGTCATTACGTTAAAACGAATTAGTAAACTAAAATGAACGATGTACCGCTAAATCATCCTTTCACGTTTAAACCTTTTTGCACTATATGCGGTTAGTCCGAGATTAATTTACGCAATGCATGCATAAATCTGCCACAGATAAAACTAGTATAATAATTTATCATCGAAACCGTCCCGAACCGACAATGATCAATACGTCACTTTTTGATGTACGTTTATGAAGATAATTGGCTTTTATTTAGTTCCATATTCTAGCAGTGTGAATAGCAACAACCATTAGAAGACCAATTTTATTTTCTGAGTCAATTTTTCTTTACATAACACCACTCTCTTAAACCGTCTAATAGACCTTACAATTTCCAGTCGGCACAGGTCACTTTTAGTGTTCTAAACCTTAATTAATGAACACAAGAACTTCTTTATAATAATTGGAAGTTATTGTATAGGTAGTTCATGTGGTACCGTCTTTGTATACACCAACCTCTTGTAATCAAAGAAAATTTTACAATTATAACATTACCATTAGCAAACTTTTACGCACGAGCTATTTGCTGGTGGATTTCTTTCGATACATTGTTTCCAATACACAGAAATCGCTACTTTATTCGTCTTTTGATCCAGCGTTGGCAAACGTGGAATGCAGCTAGTGCAAAATCTAGGCGTCTTTAATCCACATTAGTCGCGCAATGAATATCTCAAAGTCAGTACACATGTATAGATTAAGCTATGCCTGCTTCTAGCTTTTGCAATGTCTTCCTGCAATTCGCCAACTATCGATAAACACAAGTACTTTCCTTTAGTTTAATCTCTATGCAACCGACTGATAGACTCCAGTCTTCGATCGAAATTTATTTTCTTATTGTATAGCTGAACTATCGAAACTAAATACAGAATACACGAGCAGAGAAAGAAAATCGTTACATTGGCAATACTTAAATTTTTAAGTAAGGAAAAGATACAATATTGTTATTTTTGACTAGTAGAAAACATTGTGCCTTTGTAGAACATAAGTTTTATGATAGGAACTCCCTTATGATCTGTTTATTCTGGTGAAGCATAAAATATAGAATGCGAAAGGGCGAATTCGAACACATCGTGAATGAGATACATTAATTTATTAAAATCAAAACGACGAGGAAGCATTTAATTTAAAAATAAAAACACCTTCTGGTCTCCAAGGTTAAATGTTCGTATTACAGGAATCTGGTCATGCATCCATCTGGAGTAAAACAAGTGTCAGGAAAAACATAAGTAATTCAAGATTCGAGGAAGCCCTTTCCTCTGGATGATGTAATAAAACTATAGAATCTGTAAATGTTTATTTGTAAAAAATGTGAAAAAACTACACCCGAGAACAAGACCATACCGACACTAACCCATTGTAGCTCAATCCTTCCCATTGTGTCTTCATAAAAAATAGTTTTGTTACGATTTATTCATTCTCATAACTCAGGAAATATTAAATGTGAAAGATTCGACGATATGGAGAGTGATGTTGAATTCGAACACATTGTCAGTGAGACATAGAACACAATTTCTTCAAATGAAAATGAGAATCCAAACATTCGAATTCTTTATTAAAAAACCTATCTTTATAGGTTAAAAAAACATCTGATCTAAAATCCTCCAAGGCCAAATGAGGACATTCAAAAGGAAATCTGGTCATATATCTGCCTGGAAAAAATCGGTTACAAAAAGTCTATTTTAGATTTGTATAAGATCTTTTTCTCCAGGATGTAAACATGTATTTGCAAAAAAAAACAAAAACTACTCCTGAGAACGAGACCGTAATGAGAAACTAATCCCAACAAGCTGCTCTGAACATTATTCCCAAGAAAAAGACTATAACGATACTAATCCAGAGTAGCGCAACGCTTGCTTCTTGGCTTCCTTCACGTGACAAGTATAAAAACAAAGCTGTCACGTCGATATTCAATAACCTTAGACAGAGGATGACACTGCACATTAATTCTGTAAAACAGTTATGCTTTTA